>CM033276.1:572774-622774 GCA_019343175.1 Oedothorax gibbosus
CTTTAAATGACTATCTTATGATGGGGCCGTTTGTCAGCGGAAAATTGTGTTCATAAGATGTGTATTAACTGTAAACCGCATCAAGATGTTTTTATGTAAATTTATTTTAGTTCTACTTATACATATATATCTGTTATCTTATCAATAAATCTTGATTGTTAGCCCAACGCTCTCTACTCACCTTATTTCATTTAGTGGTTGTCCTGTTCAAAATTAGTGACAGTTACATTTCCGAAACATTCCCCATAAGTTGTGTTCATAGAGACTTCGAATGCTAATTAAAAAAATGCGTACAGATTTTTTAAGCTTGAGAAAAGCATTTATTTTTCTGTGAATTGGCTTGTTTCATATGACGTAAATCACTTAGGCTTTAATTCCTGAATTTGTCGCCATCTGCTGTATATATTTGGCATTTTAAAACTTCAAAAATATATAATTAAATAACTAGATAACCTTTTCGCTTCAAATTTGTTTCATTTCTATGTTATGTTGAATCCCATACCTGGGGAAAAAGGGCTAACATGGCAAAGCAATACTTCTGCGGAAGTTGTGATTCCAAAATTAATGCATTAGCTCTATGGGACTGACAATCCCTCTTAAGTCTCATCTTGGTGGTTCCGGGTGAATGGTGATGTGATCACGATAAGCTCCGTCCACTTTATCTTTTGACCAATCGATACCAAATTTTAATTCCAGTGGAACTGTTGCCATTCAAAACGTGAAACATGCCCATTGCATATTCGATACACATGTTAACATGATACAAGGGCTGGGGATCCCAGTCAGTTAATGCCATGCAGGTCCCAGGTTCGGGTCCGGGTATCGCCAAAATAACTTCCGACCTATAAACGCTCCGAGCAGCCGAAAATGTCCGACGAATAATGCCCCGTGTAGAGGGAGTGCACGTTAAATATCCTTCAAAGTCCTAACGCTGCGTACGATGTCGCCCTTAACGGTTGCGTTGGGTGCCTACTCAGGTGTCGGCTCGTCACTTGACTGTGGCAAAGAGTTCTATATTAGGGTAGAGACTGAACCTGGTAACAGCACCATGGACCAACACGGAGACAATATAGGGTGGCATGTGGGGCCCCATGGCCGAGTGGTTTGGATCGCAGGGCATCAGTTCGCGCTCTGTAACAGGTGCGGGTTCGATTCCCGCCTTTCCCCTGGGTGTACTTCCTTTCTCAGTTTCAAAATTATAAATTAACTAGCACTTTTGCCACTCTATTCAGGCTCCGTAGTGAGCCATGGCTGCCGATGGCAGCTCAGTACGAGTAGTTCCTCTACCCTACTATAGAACTCTTTGGACTGTGATCTAAATTATAACACCCGTGGACAATAGCCCTCGTGTATCTCTAGTGCGACGATAATTCAAACTAACCTAACAGATGCGTAGTAAATACAGGGTGGCGCAAATAAAAGTGGCCCTGTCATGGAGATAGGAATAAGATAGAATTGTTGCCAAGTCAAAAACCAGTGCAAAGCAGGTTTTCTAAGTGAAGATATTGATTGCTTCAATATTAAGCCCAAATAAACACCTGGCGAATTATTTGTTGGCAACTATGCTATGGTTTGACAAGCTAGTTGGAATGCAATAAGAACTGAAGCTTTGTACAGGCGCAAAAAAAGTTCCCACTAGTGACTTGGACTTAAAATATATTTAACGTGAATCAGCTTCGTTAACAGAGTATTATTTACCAGATTCTAGCTCTATATACTCATGACTCCTCACAAACTTGAATATATATGTCTACCAACCAACACCAACCATCATGACTCCTTAACCCACTTCCTACGGACCAAACCTGGAATGTAGATGCCCAGACTTTAGGTTAGATTATCGTCCCACTACAGCTACACGTGTGTTAAGTTGGATTATACGTTTCTGGCTGTCTATTTCTAGCCTCCTAAGGAGGTTTGAACACAACACATGTGCTATTGAAAACAGGCTTTTCAATAACACGTGTGCCGAGAGGGCGGCTGAATGGTCTGGGAGCTGGCCAGGCAGTCAGAAGGTCCCGGGTTTGAATCCCGGCAAAACGAGCAGGGGTTATAGTCCTACTGTCACTTCTTAGCATCTCAAATATTTTGATTGTCAAAGAGTCTACTTTGAAAAAGGGTAATTAAGATTTTGGTTTAGGCAAAAGTTACTATATTTGGCGATTCATTGCTTTTATGGGCGCATATTTATTTAAGGTTTAGAAACAGTTTCTCAATTAAAGGGCAATTCGAAATTGCACCTGGTTTCCTATTATTACATAGCTACATTTTAACTTATAACGTTCCCAGAGGTGATACTGAATGTGTTAAATAATACATACTACAGATTTAAATATTTTCTACGATCAAGTCAAAATAGAAAAGAAATCCACGTGTTAGGTAGGTTATAGTACATATATTTTTCGGCAAATGCTCGCCAAACAGCATGGGATCGGCAGCCCTTCTACGGCAGTTCTCTACCTGTTTTCAAAGTGGACTGTTCCATAATAAAAATATTTGGGATGCTAAGAAGTGACAGGTGGACAATATTTGTGCTGTGTGTTTGTCTGTATGCGTCCTGATGTACACTCGACTCGCATATTTAAAGAACACGTAAGTCGCAAAGTTCCGAACAAGCGCATGATGGTCGCAATGGTTTGATCGGGTCGTTCAGGTGTCAGCGATCTCGTTCCCGTCACTTGACCAGGGTTCTAAAATACGTGGCGCAATTGGATTTTTTAAGGCTTTATAGAAGTTAGAAATAGAAGAAAGTTATAAGCGGGTCTCTGATCAAGCACATAAGCTGGACAATACATGTACCAACCTACTTACTTACTTTTCGGGGATTTTTTTTTCCTTCAACATATCCTATAAATAGATGTTAAAGGGAAAAATACAATTTAAAAGAAAACGCAGTGCATGCATGGGGTTGTTGCACGTTAAATCTTTCGTGGTCTTAAGCGTTAAAATCGTGCATGGTGTCGCTTTATAAGGTAGAAAGCTTGGTAACGACTACCGGCCACGACGCATATCCGTGGTTGAAAATGACGAGGCATGTCCCCAATAGCCTCGTGCAGAATAAAGTGAGCAGTAAATTGAACCAAATCTGTATCGAAACGGGGCTGCAAAGTGGTTGGATTTTTTTTGTAAGATTTAGTTTAGTTTAGTTTGAATATCGTCGCACTAGAGCTACACGAGGGCTATTGGCGACGGGCGTAGTATTTTAGAACCACAGTCAAGTGACGAGCCGACACCTGTTTTTTTGTAAGAAAAAGAATGACAAATCATACAGATAATAATACAGGGAGGGCCGGGATAGCCTGGTCGGTAAGGTCTTGTACTGGCATCCCTAAGGTTGCGAGTTCGAGTCCCGCTGCCTTCCGAAGACCCCCGTGTACGCTAATGGTGACTGGTGCACGTTAAATCCGTCGAGGTCACAAAGTCCTCTAAGTTCCCATACCAAATCTATACCTGTGACAAGCCCATTCTGGGGATCCTCTAGTTGGCCTCTCTTTCTCTAAAAATTAGATGAATCCACTTATGTGTGTGGTGTCAGTCTTACTTGACGAAGGTTTATAAGCGGGTCTCTGAACAAGCACACAAACCTGAATAGTGAATATATATGTCTACCAACCATAATACAGGGTGTCCGTAAAAGAATGTCCGAGTTTGAATGTTATATTATAGGAGATTATTTTATACTAAATATAACAAATCATGCATGACATTGAAGGAAAACTAATCTAGTTTTTCCTATAAGTGCTCAATGTGTGCGCCTTCAGTGATACGGCCAGTGGCGGATCCACGGGGGGTCGCCGATTCCCGCCCCCCCCAAATCTTAAAATTCATACTAGATAGAATCGACTTGTAAAGAAATGTTTTTATTTTTTACAAATATTTATATTTATACTACAATCGTTGCATTCTCAACTTAGAACTAGAACATGGAAAAAAATATTACGGCTCGGGCGCTTTGGAGGAACAGGTTTTTACGCAATGTTAAAAAAAAGAAATAAAAACTATCCCCCCCCCCCCCCCCTTCGGATTTATTTTTAAACCAATCGCAATTTTGGCGGGAATAAGATTTTAGATACATTTTTTATGGCGCCGATAAACGACGGCTATCCTCTCGAATAGGAAGGAAGTATAAAAAAAACATAGAAATAAAATATTGACAGATATATTTTAATTCGTTTTCAAGTATAATAGTGCAATTTGTTCGTTAATAAATCAAAGAAATTCCATTATGACTATTTTTTAAATTTCATTTTTAGGGTTTTTATTTTGCTTAATACAAGTGAAATAAGTGTACTATAAGTTAAGAGTTTTTCGCGCTTTTTTCTATCGTAATTTCTACTGTAAAGTATCTGTAGTGAGTATGAATATGAGTATGTTTATTGTTACGCGTCAGACACAAATTAATGTAGTCAATTTAAAATTTTGTCAACAATAGAAATTTTCCAAAGAGCCCTAATAATATATGTTTTGACCATAAAGGTATAAAGACGGTTAACCGAAACCTTAAAGTTATTGCATACTTAAGGGGCTGGGGAGCCCAGTCGG
This sequence comes from Oedothorax gibbosus, assembly GCA_019343175.1. NCBI lineage: Eukaryota > Metazoa > Arthropoda > Arachnida > Araneae > Linyphiidae > Oedothorax > Oedothorax gibbosus. The sequence goes on from CM033276.1 coordinate 577,317, forward strand.
GTAAGGCGTTCGCCTTGTATGCAGAAGGTCCCCGGTTCGGGTCCGGACATCGCCAAAATAACTGCCGACCTATAAACGGCCCGCGCAGCCAAAAATGTCCGACGAGTAATACCCCGTGTAGAGGGGGTACACATTAAATATGCTCCAAAGTCCCGACGCTGCGTACGATGTCTACCTTAACGGTTGTGTTAGGTGCCTACTCAGATGTCGGCTCCGTCACCTGACTGTGGCTCTAAATTATGACGTCGGTCGCGAATAGCGCTCGTGTAGCTCTAGTGCGACGATATTTCAAACTAAACTATAGTATACTTAAAAAGCAAACTACCGATGACGAACGGTGGAGCCAACGTGACCAATATTATAAATTTTATTTAAAAATCGTTCTATAAAAATGTCTAAACATTTGCAGCTGGCGTATAATAAATCTTACGGCTTTTGTATAACACTTTAATTTTTTTTTAAGCTTGTGTTTTGAAGAAAACGGAAAAACGCGTCGGATCGGTTACAATAAGAAAACGGCAAGTCTGAAAAAATATCGTGTGGCGTCGATTTTTTTTTTTTCATTTGTACTGTTTTTTTTTATGAGTTGCTTGTTTCGTGCGAACAAGATTTTGATTTTTTTAGTTGGATTTTTTAAACTGATAACCAAAGAGACCATATTACGCGTGGTTGTTTTTTTTCTTTTGGAATAAATGTGGCGTCTAAGCAGGTGACTCAATGCTTCAATCGGAGTTTTTCGCGCCTTTTGTCCCGTATGTCTCAATTACATTTCATAGGAGCAACATAGATGTCATACGAGTAAGAGTAAGAAGAATAGTTTTTAGGTTTCTTCATCTAATCAATGAGTAAGTTCCAATTTATAACATTTTCTGACATTTCCTGTACTCAATGATATTAAAATGATTAACAAGATTAATGATAATGCATCAAAACTGCAATTTGTTGCACGATTAACATTTATTTCATTGAGATGTATTATGTATTTAATATTTATAATAAGCTTTCTGTTTTCATTACATTTTAATTGCTGTTTAAAATTTAAGTACATGTTTTATAAAAACTAGCTACTATTTTTATATATTTTAACAACATAAATGATTAGGGTTATGTTGAATTATCGTCCCACTAGAGCTATAGGAGGGCTTTAGCGACTGGCTGCCATAGTTGGTTATTTAAAATGGATACATAAACTTCTTATGCAAATCAATGTTTTTTTGTTTTTTTTAATTAGATAGAATATTGATTCATATTTTAATAATTAATATTTATTTAAATGTGTTCATTAACTACCAGTATAGTTAAATAATTAAGTTATGAAATATGTTAAATATACTACTGCTTTATAAACTAAATAAATGATAAAATTATTTATACACAAATCATTTTATAATTAAATTTAATAATAGAAGCTTGTCGTTTAATTTCTGTACAACAAATCAGGTGATTTAAATTATCTAAGTAGTTAAATTTTAAATAAAAACATTTCTATAATTAAATTTTTCTTAATTGTTACCCTTAATCTGGCAATTGCTCTGCGGTTTTGTTTTCATGTCTCTCAAATTACTTTTGTTAGCTTTTGGAGCCTCTGGGTTCGGGTTCGAATCCCGGTAAGGCATGGATGTTTGTGTTTGTCGAGTATATGCGGAGTACGTGCTCGTTAAATCTGTTGGGTCCGAAAGTCCTCCAAGTTCCCATACCAAATCAATACCTCTGGGGGGTGACAAGCCAATTCTGGGGATCCTCTAGTTGGCCTCTGTCTCTAAAAATTAGATGGATCCACTTATGTGTGTGTGTGTTGTCTGTTGTGTCTGTCTCACTTGACGAAGGTTTATAAGCGGGTCTCTGACCAAGCACACAAACCTGAATATATATGTCTACCAACCTACCAATCTACTTTTGTTGCTATTCGAAATTTAATTTTCTTAGTTTTGTTAATTTTTTAATTTACAACTTCTTGCTGCACTGTTGGTTGTTTTAATCATTTATCAAGGAAAACTTGCATTGAAAGAAGTTGGAATTTAAAAAAATTAACAACTGAAATATTCTCTTCGGAAACTCACTCCCGAATACCAAAACAACAGTAATTCGAGAGACATGAAAACAAAACCGCAGAGCTATTGCCAGATCCTCCGTGAAACAACCCCATTTTTATTTAAAAAATAAGACATTAATTATCTAATAAATAATACAAATATGAGTTAAGTAAAATACAAACTAATTAATGTTTATAAAAAGTAATTAGTAATACATACTAAATTAATAGTAAAAAAATGCATTCACAATGGAAAAATTAATTTTAATTAAAACAATGTTAATTAAAAATAATTGTTATTAAACATAATTGTAATTAAAAATAATTGTAATTAAAAAATAATTGTAATTAAAAATAATTTTAACTAAAAATTGTTTTTATTTATTTATTATAAGCCCCCCCCCCCCCCCAAATTGTCACCCTGGATCCGCCCTTGGATACGGCACACATCCAAACGAAAAGGCAATTATTCCCATACTGTCTGCAGCAAGTCCGGATTAATGGAAACAACAGCCTGTGCAATTCTACCTTTCAAGGTTGGTAAATCGTGGGGTAGGGGTGGAACGTAGACCCGATCTTTTACGAAGCCCCAAAGGAAGAAATCACACACTGAAAAAAAAGTTCTTGCAAAAAAACCATAATTGTATGGTAATGGTATTTCTAGTAATAAAACCAGAATACCAGGTACTTAAACCATTCAATTAGTAACCTTAATATTCGTTTTGGTAACGGATTACTAAAATTTCTGGTATCTAAAATTATAGCCCTTTTTACCCGTACGTTTGGTAAGATTACAATTACAACTATGATAAGTAAAGTAAGTTTACCAGCACAAATGGTTTTCCTACCATACGCTTTGTTTTTATACGAGAAACATGGTTAAAAAACCAAATTAATTTCCAGAAAGCATAGGTCTTTTACCATATGCTTGGTGATCGGATCATGTTGAGCGCAATGATACCTACCAAATACCACGGTATTAGCTGAAGTTTTGACTACCAATATACGTATGGTAAAATCTCTAAATCTCACTCATCAAACATGGCGGTGCTGTGTTGCAGTCATTTCTGGCAACTCGAAAGAAGTCATATAAGCAAACTAAACTAATTATACTAGTAGTATATTTTGCCTTTTATTGAAAGTAGTATGAAAATGGAGCTCCGCGCGACATTTCCCGGTGAATCCGGTACATTTCTTGCGAAATTAAATTTAAAATTTATAATAGAAATACGGTGATTAAAATTTTATATAAAAAAATACGGTAACTGCGACTCATTCGCTAGAGTTTTATGCGAATTAAAACAAAAAGAACAAGAATTTATGAAAGAACTAAAATAATCTACTTCACTGCTACTTTAATGCTGATAGAAAATCGAATAGTACGGACAGACAGACAAAAAATATAAAATTGGTCCATTAAAACTGGTCCCAATCTTCAAACGAAAAAAAAGAATTTTGAAAATCGGACTGTTGGAACGAAAATTGAAAGGGATACGAATAGATGGACGGACAAACAAAAAGGCGGACGTACAGACAGACGGCCAAAAAGTATAAAAATTGGGTCTCTGATGTTATACCTTTTAAACAAAAAAAAAAAGAATTTTTAAAATCGGACAGTCTAAACATAAGTTTAAAATGGTACGGACAGGCATTCTATTCATTCTAGCTTTCGAGCATAATATCATACAAATACCAAGCAGCAAAATAATTATTTTTCAGTAAGACGTTTATAGAAAAAGAGTTTCAACGGTATAAATATATATAGGTAGTCATTTATTACCGTCTTAGACTTAAAAATCCTGTAATTTTTCCCCCGCGTCTATCAACGAGCTTATAATAGAGGTAGAGCGGCCTAGGGAAGGTTTCTACTACTGAGCCGGTGGCACTCAGATAAACCACGTGACTATATGAGAAAGGGAAGTATATTTGGCAACTTATCGTGCTGTTTGTCGTTTTTTGAAAAAAAAAGTGAAGAATTTTAAAACAACTGTGTTAGTTCTGGAATGTTTTTTTGGTTGGATAACGTTGCGTTAGAGCTACAGATAATATTTTAGGTCATTTGATAAAAACTTTTATTTATTAACTGCTAGAATTTTTTTTATGTATATTTGTAAAAAATACATACAAATGTGTTGTGTAAGAAAACTTTAGAACACACTATAAACTTCATTCACCTAATTTTGTGAAAAAATGAGCCAAATCAAGGTTTTGCAAAAAATTAGGAAAGACCAATTCCATTTATGGTTTTTGTTTGATTAACGTCGCACTAAGGCTACAGTTTACATTCTAGATAATTGGATACTCTTTTTGTTTATTAACTGTTTTGATTTTTTTATGTATATACATGTAGAAACTGTAGACAAAAGTGTAGGATAGCTTAGGAAGCCACTGTGTACCATGTTCACACTGATTTAGTGAAATAAAAATTGGATTAAATCAAGCTTTTGAAAAAAAATCGAAAAAAAAATCACACTTTACTTAGCATTTAATTACGAAACAGTCAATAAAAGTTTCAATGAAATACAAATAAAAAAGGAACATTCAAAATTTATTTCTTCAATTTTTTTAGCATCAGAAAAAGTAAAAACACTAAAAATTTACACAGCAAATATTACCTTACAAATTTTACATGTTTAATATACAAGAATATTAAGAGACATACAGTGTAATAAAAAGGTGGGGGAAAATGAATTTTCAATACATTTGAGAAATTTCAATTCTTTATCATAAAAGAATTTGTATTATATATAAAAATTATATTTCTTTTATTTTATAAAGCCATAATAAAGATACAGTAGTCCAATATTATTAAAGTAATTTAACAATATAATAATATAAACTAATTAACACTTTAATGACAGACCTATAATTTCTTTAAAAAAAAGAATTTCTAAAATATTATGCATTTAAAATGTTATGTTCATATTTTTAAAAGGTGTATGCAAGGTGCTGTTTAAAATCAATGCAAATGCTTTTAAATCAGCTGGATATTTTTGGAATTGGGCATTTCTAATCTTTTTACAAACTCTTCTGCAGCTCCAGAAGAAAGCTGAAAAAAGATATAAAGTTTCATTAATTTAAACATATGCTACATTTAAAACATTGGCTAAAACACAGATTAGAATTAAAACACAGATAAGAATGCTATGTATTTCTACAGAAAAAAAAAACAACAGAATTTAAAGAATTGGCATGTTCACGTGAAACATCACATTTTCTATTTAACATTCAATACAATACTATACTTGGGTTGCTGCACTTGCTTCATTTTCTTCTAGGTTTTCTATGGACTAAATAATGTTTGCAATTGAATGTTAAGTGAAATTTACAACATTCAAAAGCAATTACAATATTTGGTCTTTCACATCTAAACCTGTCTTGGTCAATTTCTGTTAACTGGTGCTTCTTGGATGTCGACGATGGGCATTATCTTTTGATTTTTATGTTTTTAATGCCAGGGTTTCAAGTGCTTCATATCTGTTTTGGAGCAATTCTGGAGCAATAAAATTTCAGTTTTGGAGCAGCAAATCCTGGTTTTGGAGCAGTAAATTTTTATTTCAAATTAGGTTTTCAGAGATGCAAAATGTCATTTTTGAAGCAGAAAATTTGTACTTCAGAGTTACAAAACCGTTTTACAGAGCAGTATATAACTTATATTAAATATTTAGTTTTTTTTAAAGAAAAGTTATCATAAGAACAACACAATAAAAAGATGCAATAATCAAATTATAATATTAGAACCGACATTTCAATTTTTTTTTTTATAACTGCTAAGTAAAATGAATTTTATGTAACTAAAATCTAATTGTGTTAAAAATCTTATTATAGTTTCCACAAAAATTCAAATTTCCAAATTCTAGAGTTAAAGTATTAAAGAATTCTTAGAGAAATTTCGAGATTGCGTGAGCAGTTTAAAAAATATGTATATCGGAACACTACATTCTTTTCTTTCCGTATGACAGGGTGTACAGCAGAATTTCTGGTAAAAATTCAAGCGCATTTCAAGGCTCATTTCCAAATTTTTCAAGGACACTCGCATAACCAATTATACCACTACATTTTCAAATATGCTTAACAACTAGCCAACAGAAAATTTTAATGAAACAACACCCCGTTTAACATAGGATTCTCTTTTATATGAGATGTTTTTTAAAATGTTAAAAAATAAAAGTTAAAAAAAAATATTTCATTTAATATAATCTTTAATAATACTAACTTTAATATTTCACATCTGTTAACATAATGAGTTATTTCCTTAAATTTTAACCTAAAAGACAGAATTGAACATTTCAATTGAAGAGCTTAGTGGAAGAACGTGCTAAGTGACATTTTTGAAAAAATTGATATTTTTGTGTCAATGAATATATTATAACTTCCTTAGCGATAACAAGTTTCCCCTTTTTCATAAAATTTAAATATAGTATATTTTTTACGCTTTATAAGTTCCGTTTTCAACAGTCCTGAGTGCAAACGAAAAACTTTGAATCTCATTTTCCCTTTTTTGTCACTTAGCACGTTCTTCCACTAAGCTCTTCAATTGATGAAAAACCTTCAAAAATCGGCGAATCAAAATTTTTGAAAATCAATGATTCACTAAATCTCAAAGATTGATAAATTCTAAAATTTCAGGAAGTCTGGAAAATCGCTAATTCTCAGAAATCGCTGAATTGCGATCCTACAGAAATCGGCAAATTGCGAATACCCTAAAAGTCGTCAAATCATGAACTTCGAAAATCGGCGTTTTGCGAACCATTTATTTAAGCACGAAAAAATCTCTAAAATCCCAAAGATCTATCATCAGAAATTTCAATTAACGACTCCTTGAAAATAACAAATTCCGAAATTATAAATCGTAAAATTAAAAATCAGTAAAATAGCGGAAATTGCGGACTTTCGGAAATTGGCTAATACAGTACAGAATCGCTAATCTAGACACCCATAATTCGGACACTTTTAAATTTCGGGGAGAGACCGATTTAAAAAAAAAAAAGGAACCGTTTTAAATCAAAACCCCCAGGATTCGCCAAAACCAAGTAAAACCGGTTTTATTACAATACCTGACATCCCTGAGATCGGAACAGGAAACAAAGGTGACGTCAAGAAGTGAAGTTCGGTGGCTGAAAAGGAAAGAGGAATGGATGGAACCCGGGGGTGGGGGGAACCCAAATACGGGATTTTGGAGCAGGTTTGGCGCAATTTTTAACAAAAAAGCTGTTTTGTAGCAAGGATGCGCAGGTATTGCGTATTGGAGCAGATATGCGCAATATGCGCAGCACTTGAAACCCTGTAATGCAAATCTTTTGTTTTTTTTTACATCTAAAATAAAAATTTAATATTCAAACATTTAACCTTACCTGTAAGACTGAGGATGCAGCATCTGATTTATTAATTATATATATATAAATATGCGAAAAACTAAGTTATACAATTCTTTCAAATACAACACTTCATGTGAAATATTTTTAAAATTATAAACACAGCTTAATTGCTGCAATTTTCACCCTACATAATGAACTGCTGTAATGTAATACCATATATAGTAAATTTTAAATAAGAGAAAAACAAACCACCCTAGACCTTTAAAATTGAATTCATAAATGCTTCTAAATCTAAAAAATTTATCTAATTTGAAGTAAGTTTTGAGTTGAGTTTTTGTTTTGACCGAAAAACACCAAAAACAAACTTTTACACTTTTAATAATATTGGCGACAAACTAAGGCGCCAACATTGGGACTCGAAATTTGTTCCAATGCAATTTCAAATGTCTTAAATATAACTTACACACGCAAGTTCTTTTCAAAAACTGCAAGAAATATAGAAACGACATTATTGTATTGTAATTTTAAAAGAATATATATGATTACAATACGTTTATTTCATGAAAGACGCATAAAATAATACCATGGTTAGGTTCACGCTGAACTTTAATTTTAAAGAAACGACCTAAAACCAAACTAATGAATAAAAATATCACTTACCTATGAAATGTAATACCTCCTCCTTTCTTATGAACTTCGTTGCAGTTAAAAGTACAACACGAAACAACCATTTTTACAATAATTTCGCTGCTGCGAATATTACGAACCTTTCCTACACCGATTGCCATAGCAAAATACATACACAGCCAGCTTGTAGTAGGAGAGATGTAAAAATTCCTCCTACAGTCACGTGATTCCATGTGTGTTCCACGGCATGGTTGCCATTAGCCGCTCTACCCCTATTATAAGCTCGTTGGCGTCTATTGATTGTCTTTCGTTTTATTTCTTTTTCTAACCCAGTTCCAATGAGATGAAGCAGCCAACCAGCGAGCACATATCTCAAACTCCTTCAATCATCAACAACCGGTGCCTTCGCCCTGGGTGTACTTTCTTTCCCTGTGACAGTAAAAATTCTTTCTATGTCTGTCTTACTTTATGAAGGCTTATAAGCGGGTCTCTGATCAAGCACACAAGCCGAAATATATATGTACCTACCGAACCGGTATAGATTACCCTCGGCGCCATTTACAGTTTACAGTACACCTCAACAGATAAGGCGCGAGGTGAGAACCGTGAGAGAGAACAGTAAAACGAATATAAAACGAAACGATGGATATTTCTGACTTATTAAAAGATTGGGAATTTGGAGAGCTTGCACAGCAGGTTATTGGTAAGTACTAAATTTTTATTTTGAATTGATTTTTGGTAATATATTTTTACTTTTTGGGTGACACTTTGGAATTTGTCATTCTGAAACATTTTGCTCATTTACAGTAATATTCGTATTGGCATTAACGATTCAACTTTAAGTAGCCAAAGAAAGTACAGATTAACGAGTTACATTATTGGCGATAAGAAAACAGTTGGAAATTAACTTATTTATTGTAATTTAAAAATTTATTGATGGAAACGGACATTTCGAAAATTAAAAAATAAAACACCAGTAATGAATTACTGCAGAATGCTCGTTAGGCAAATAAACGTGCTTTTTTTAATTAAATTGTTGGGGAAATCCTTTTTCATGACGAATGCGGCTTAATGGGTTGCTCTCAGAATATTGGGTTGTTCTATACCTACTGTATTCACAATTGATTCGCGCCGACATGCAAACGCTGTCATAGCGAATCAATTGTGTTCATCGGTCATTCCCTGCAATAAGTGTGGTTTGTGACTGACAAATGATTCATTTTTTGGACTCAACCAGCACATTATTATGGAATGTCATGGGTAAATTTTAATTTCGCGGTACTGCTTGGCGCGGATCCAGAAACAACAACAACTTGGCGAAACTCGTGTGTTTCCCCATTGCCAGATTCCTTTACGCCGATGCAGTAACCCTAGTTACTTTTGACCAAAAAAAAACAGACTCAGGGTTTTGGTTTGCTTTGGACAACCAAAACAAACTTTACCCTACGCAATAGGCTAGTAATGGCAATCCAGTGTAGTTTCGTTTAAATTTTCGTCCCACTAGAGTTACACGAATGGCAATCCAGTTTAGTTTGAATTATCGTCGCACTAGAGCTACACGAGTGGCAATCCAGTTTAGTTTGAAAAATTGTCGCACTAGAGCTACACGAGTGAGTGGCAATTAAGTATGCACGCGTTTGGGGCTCCGGGCAATTATTTTTCTCTAAAAAAACATCCGTATCCAACATGGGGCAGTATTGTAGGGCCCATTGAAAGCCTAAAAACACTCGTTTGGGGCTCCGTGCAATTATTTTTTCTCTTAAAAAAACATCCGTATCCAACATGGGGCAGTATTGTAGGGCCCATTGAAAGCCTAAAAACACTCGTTTGGGGCTCCGTGCAATTATTTTTTCTCTAAAAAAACATCAGTATCCAACATGGGGCAGTATTGTAGGGCCCATTGAAAGCCTAAATACTCGTTTGGGGCCCCGGGCAATTTTGTTTTCTCTAAAAAACATCAGTATCCAACATGGGGCAGTATTGTAGGGCCCATCGAAAGCCTAAATTCTCGTTTGGGGCCCCGGGCAGTTTTGTTTTTGTTTTACAAAGCAAAAAAATATGTTTGGTTTTGCAAAGCAAAACACAAAAAAAATTAGTTTTATTTGTGAACAAAAAAAAAGTTAGTTTTGTTAGTCCTAAAAAACTAAATGACAGCTAGCTGTCCAGCCCTCTTCAAATCGATAAAAATTCAGAATTTAAATACGCACCAGCCATAATAATCGGATATTAAGTCAAACGTAACCGCAAAACGAAACCTCACGAAATGACGATAGAACAAAAAGAATAGAATAAAAATAATTCTGATGTGCACATCATCCGAGCAACCTACCCACAATTCCAGCCCCGACGATTGGACAAAAATAATTTAGAACAAACTAATTCTGACGCGCACAACATCCGCGCCACCTAAATTCCACGCAAGTATAACCAGCGCCACCTAACCACAACAGAGATAACGCATTTCACCGGAAAATGCTGTATCACCAAAAAAAATGGTTTATCGCTCCCTACAAAAGCACCAAATCCCTTGGCGACGGAAGTACCGTCAAATTAAAATTAACCATATCATGTAGGCCAGGCATTATTTATGCAAACTTCAAACAGGGCAACGTTTATTATAGCTGAAGGATCAGATTTACTGTACGGTCCCCCTTGGCGCGATGTTTTCGGATTTGGCGATAAGTAATTTTTCTGGCAACCTGGACTGAAGATTCGAATTCTATGACTTCGCACCGATGCGTTTTCCGGCAACCCTATTGGACCGTTGGTTGAGTTTTCATAAGAAATATTACCAAACGATCTTTTCTTTGAATCGTGGTTTTTAAAAAAAAGTCGCCTTAAAACGGACTTTTGGCGCGATTTTGGAAAGTTCGCCAAGGGGGACCGTAGAGTAAATCTCTACCATAGCTGAACTACAGACGACCCTGAGTGGGGAAAGTATCTCTCTTATATGTGGTAGCTTATGGGATTTGGGTAATTTACATAAACAAAGGATGATCTCAAATGGAAATTTACATAAGTGGAAAGGGTACTGCTAGCGCATTATGGCCGGTCTAGATTTGGCGACTTTCCTTTTGTAGCGAAAACGTACTTAAATTGCTAATAGGGATATGCCGAATTTGGCCGAATAACGAATATTCGGCCAAAGTCTAAGCCGAATATTCGGCATAAACCAATTATTATTTTTTTTCGGATCCATGTAAGTTGTATTTATTATTCATCAATTTCAATTAAACATAAACATATAAGTACACAATCACACAATAATTTTAATACAATATAGCTATTAAATTTTAAATTGAAGCAACACAGAATAATGTAGTACTTGTTTGTTATTAAAACAAGCCTTTTAGAAAGTGTAAGTATTGGTAAAATCAGAAAACGAAAGTATGAAAACAAGTAGGAAGTAGGTGTATGCGGTGTAGAATGAAAATCAGAAAAAAAATTTAAAAAATCATGGCTTACAATATTATTATACAATTAAAAATAATTTTTTTATCTTTTAATGAAAAAATTACAATTGTGATATATATAGTAATTATTGTATATTTTTAACCCACTCATTGTAACTGTTAACTTAAAGAGACATGTTTATTTAGTATGACTTGAGTAAAGCTTGATTTAACATTATAAATAACTAAAACTTGAAAATTTGAGTCTATTATAAAAGAAAACAAGTCCTGTTTGGGAATTTTTCGACATTTTATAAGATAACTTGAAGAACTTTTTAAATTTCACTATTCGGCTAAAGTGGTTGAATACCGAATAGTAACCGAATATTCGGTGCATCCCTAATTGCTAATAATTCCAGTTCAACTCAATAGATGTTTACATCAATCTTGTTGCTACAATGTGTTTACTTTATCACGAACGGCAAAGTCGCCAATTAGCATTCCAGCCATAATACGCTAGGTGTTCCTTTGAAAGAACTGGAGAATTCATAATTTAAATACAAAACAGAATAAATAACGAATAAACATGAGGAAGATCCAAGGCCTGAACTTCTTGTTACGCTTCAGGCACTCTTCCGAGTCGGCTATCTGGACTACACTGTGGCAATATTCAATGCTGTCATTCATTTTTCATTTATTTCAGGTGTTTTTTCTCGCATTATTGAAGTGGCAATGGAAGGCTTTGGTTTCAATTCCTCCCATGAATCCCCTCTGACAATAACCCAAGAAGAATTTGAACGCCTTTTGGACTCCAAGTAAGTTTCCTTTCTGTTTTCAGTTCCAGTTAGGGGTAAAATCCTAGTCGCTGGCCGCATATACGAAAATCCCACATATGGTAGAAAAATCGGACTAATGAGAATCTACTTCGGAGTCAAAGCCTTGGCGAGGTCAGAAACAGAACTACGCTACAAAAGAGCGATCCGAAAATAAGAATGTTAGTTTTGTTGTTGAGTTAAGGAAGTTGTTTTGAGTTGAGTAAAATAAGCTGAATGTGTCTAGTTTTAAATTCTTATTTGAAATTCATAAAATAGTTGAAATCCTTATATCTGTGTTATTGTTTATTTTAGTGGGGGAAAAAAGGTGTTACGAATGGGCTGGTTTCAACACTTTGTCAAAGAAAACAAAAAAAAAACAATGAAATTGCAGTATCGAGAGCACGAGATCATAAGAAATATTTTCATAGAACAACTGAGTTAAGTAATTGCCTTTTTATTGAAAGAACTTAAAATTATACCTTCCAAGTCGAGAATACTGAATCAAACCTATTATTTAACACAATTTTAAAACATGAATAGCAGTAGAAATCTTTCATACGAATATATAGATATATAATATAAAAAAAAAACATATTGCAAAATTTAAGGAAAATTGATTTTGTTACAAAGAATTCAATTTAATACTTATAATAATAAGTTTTATTATTGTTACTTTGTGATTTTTTTTTTACCAATTAGCAGAAAAAAATAGAAATCAAAATAACTTTAAATAACTAGTGAGGACAGTTCTTGGTAGAGATTTACTGTACAGTCCCATTGGCGAACTTTCCAAAATCGCGCCAAAAGTCCGTATTTTGGCGACTTTTTTTCAAATACCTCGATTCAAAGAAAAGATCGTATGGGAATATTTCTTATGGAAACTCAACCAACGGTCCGATAGGGTTGCCGGAAAACGTATTGGTGCGAAGTCATAGAATTCGAATCTTCAGTTGAAGTCAGACAGGTTGCCAGAAAAATTATTTATCGCCAAATCCGAAAACATCGCGCCAAGGGGGACCGTAGAGTAAATCTGATCCCAGTTCTTTTTTAAAATATTAGTAAACATCTGAGTTAAAAAAAATAGCATAATGATGATTTTTTCCCCGAGTGGCAGTCACCACCACCAAACACAATTGAGGCATTATTTAGAAAACCTGTTTAATGATCGGTTTCAAAACTCGCCAAGCATATGGTTACGTCACTCCAAAGTACGATTCTCATTGGTGCGATTTTCTACCTTATGTGGGATTTTCGTATATGCTCGCTGGCCCAGCAACAAATTGCAAAATGTATTGAGTTATTAAAGAGTGATAAATGACTTTCTGGTAACCACTCATCGGTGTTAAACTAATGTTGCACTCATCAAGGAGCTGGGTTAAGGAAAATAAATCAAAAGCACAGTCAGGTGTTGTTATGTGATTTTTAAAAAGCTGCCGGGCAAGCAACTAGGATTGGACCCAGTTTGGTGAGTGGCTCATTGAGAAAGCAACGGTCGTCTGAATGGAAGAGCTTAGTGGAGGAACGTGCTAAATGACATTTTTGAAAAAATTGAGATTTTTGTGTCAACATGACTAACTTTTTGAACGATAAACCAGTTTCCCCTTTTTCATAAACTTTTAAGTTTAGTATATTTTTTACGCTTTACAAAAGTAAATCTCATGCGACGATATCAGAAAGTCAAGAAAACATTGAAAAAAGAAAGAAAACGTTTTATTGAAAACTCAATCATCAGATAACAAGCTAAGCAATTTAGCATTAAGGTAAATTATTAAAATATAGTCTTGCTACTAACTAACCAAAGTAATTAAAATGCCCTTTTTCTAACTTTTCTTTCGGCAAACTCACGAACCAGTGATTTCAAGTCTATCATTGCCAATCCATTGAGACGATTTTGCGTCTGCATCGCTCTGAGATAATTTTTTGTTTTGGAAAACTTCTTTCCCCTGAAGCCACAGTGACTGGCAATGTAAGATGTAAGTAGGATTCTTAATGCTATGCTGAGGTTTGGTGCGAATTTAAGTGTAGCGATAAACTTGAGAACTTAACAGGGGTTTCCTTTTTTTTTTTAAATAATGACGAAACAATGCTTTCATTGTTCGGCTAGTTCCAGGACGTTAAGATCGCTTGAATTTCCATCAGTTAAAACTACTTCCAAATCTTTGCAGTGAGCCAGTAGCTTATTTCTGGGCATGTCTTTTAGACCAAAAATATTATACAAAGCTGAAATAATTACTGTGAGTATTTAGCAAATTATATCTGGTTGTGGTTTCCAAGGCATTTATTGCTTGATCTATAGTGTGAAATTTTTTAAAATTTTTTTTGAGGCCTTGAACGGGTTCATCCGGGCCCTCATACAAAAACTTTCTTGTTTTGCTTCTGACACGATGACGTGGTATGGTGGTTTTTAGAAATTAGCTTCCATGTCAATCTCTGAAGCAAGCTCGTTTTTTTCTAAAATGATGCTTTCAAAAGTTTCATCTGATCTCAGGTTTTCAAAAAAAGAGTTTGCAGTTGCTAAGCATATCAATAGCTTGTGACATATCAAAATGTACAGTTTGCTGATGGGGTTATAATAGGACTCAAAATTTTGTACCAGATCACAACAGAGCATATAAATTTGAACTGCTTCAAATTTAATATTATTTAATAATCAGCTAGCCTCGTCTCTGATCATATTATCGATTTCTGAATCTTCATATATGCTGTATAAAGCATCGTAAATTGGACAAATTTGAAACCGCAGAGCTTTTAATGAGTTCACTCGACTTTACCATCGCGTATCACTCAACGGTTTTAGGGTGTAAGTATCAATATATTTCAGTAATATTGCCCAACGAAAAGAAGAGGAAGAAAGAAATGTATATAACTTTTGAACAATATTCCAGAAGTTGGTTGCCTCAAACGAGGATTTTGCCATATCGCTTACAGCCAAATTTAGCGAATGGTTGCTGCAGGGAACATAAAATGCTCTGGGGTTTATATTTCTGATTCCTTGTTTGTACTCCCGATTTTTCTCCTCTCATATTGGAACCATTGTCATACCCTTGACCACGCATGTTTTCTACTTTAAGCCTATTTTTCTCTAGCTGTTCTAGTAAAACCTCTGACAATTCCCTTGGTTCGGTTGATAAAAAGTATAAAGAACAGAATCATGTTTATTCGGTGCGCGCACAGATAAGAAGTCGTGAAACAATATCTGAATGCATTGCACTTTCACTAGCTAATTGATTTCAACTTATTTTCGGTATATTTTTAAATGTAGCGCATTGTATTAAAATGTTTTATTTATTTACCTTTTATCATACATTGAGCAGGGTGGTAACAGAACCTGGAAATCAGGGAACTTTTTAATTCTGGAAATATCAGGGAATTTTTCAAATTTAGCAAAATATCAGGGAATTTTTGTTCCATTTCGGATTATTTAAACAGCAGGTTTAGGTTGTTCTTGCGATCACTATACTAGCCGACACTTCTTGATCAAACGAAAGTATTCTGGTTGGTCCGATTGGCCTGAACCGGAGCTACAAACGTAAACTCGACTATCTACCTATCACGCAGAAGCAAAAAAATGTCAATTATTATCAAACGTCAAATATGCTCCAAAGTCTCAACGCTGCGTATGATGTCGCCCTTAACGGTTACGTTGGGTGCCTACTCGGGTGACAGCTTGTCACTTGACTGTGGTTCTAAATTGCGACGTCCGTTGCCAATAGCTCTCGTGTAGCTCTAGTATGACAATAATTCAAACTAAACTTAACTAAAAAGTAATTGTAAAATCAGGGAATTTTTTATGAAAGTATCAGGGAAATCATGGAAATATCAGGGAACTTTTTTTCCATGATTTTGTTACCACCCTGTTGAGGCATTAGATTATGAAACAGTTCGATTTAAAAACCAGTTTCAGAGATTTTTGATTTTAGGGTAGCCTGTAACTTAATTTTTTTGATAAGTTTATTTTCATTTTCCATGATTTTGGCGCCCCTAGATCATTGTGCTCCGGGCGGCCGCCCTACCCTGGTGGTGGGTACCAAGTTAAATTGCCCTATGCCAATAGCAGGGATTGGAGTAACGCGTTACTTGTAACAGTTACTTTTTTTAGGTAACGTCGGGTAACGCCGTTACATTTTTCAGAAAGTAACTGTAACTTAGTTACTTTTAGCGGTAACGAAGTAACGAAAAATTGCGTTACTTTTCCGTTACTTTCTTTCCGAAGGCTGTCTGATGCTTATTTATAAATTCCACTTCTAAGAGAGAAGGGAACATTTCGCATTCCCGAAATCTGAGCTTTTCTTGGGAGGGAAAAGGCAAACTAGCATTGTCCACTTTGGCTGCTAACGGCAGCCAGAGTTGGGAAATTGTTTCGTTAATAATGATTTTCTTTGAAAAATGGCAAGATGGCTAAATTACAATTTTTCTCATGAACAACATTACAATTTTTCTCATCAATTTTTCTCACTTGAAATTTCAAAAAGTAACTGTGAATCGTTACTTTTCGTACTAAGTAACTGTAACGGTAACAGAGTTACTTTTTTTATTAAGTAACTGTAACAGAGTTACTTTTTTAAAGTAACTTTCCAATACCTGGCCAATAGCCTTCAATGGGATGTAGCTTCAGTATGATGTTCATTAAAACAAAGGCATTTAAAAAAGAAAATTAAAGTTGTTTTTAGCCCTTTAAGAAGAAAACCACTAATTGTTTGAAAGATTGTCTATATATTGACCAATTGTATTATTTGGTAGTAAATTATCAATAAACGTGGCAAAACTTTAAAAAAAAAATATAATAATATAATGCATTGTACAATGGAAACTGCATTTTTTTAAAATTATTATTGTGATATTATCTTAATTCATATTCCCTCTTTTTCTTTTTTAGTTTCAACATTGATGGAAGTGAACAGTTCTTTCGTGTATGTTCTACTTTATTTAAATTCCATTTTTTCATATCGCACCGTGGTCCGTGGATCGCACACGCGGGAAAGTAACCTATCAGATAACTGTTTTTTTATTTATAAATGCTAAATTATTTAAAATTTAAATATGTAGCGATTAGATCAAATCTTGAATCTATGAATAGAATATTCAGATCCTTATTTTTTTTATATAATGAATTGCCATGGATAAATTATACTTCAAACCAGTTTGTCTGAAAAACTAGCTTTTTGCTGATAGGTCACTTTTCCGTGCATGTTACTATAAATTGATATATTTGCGAGGCTTTTATATAAAATGAATGGGGACCTATTTAGCAAATAAATTAACATTATAAATGAAATGTAGGCAAAATAAATTCAGTAATGAGCCATATATAAAAAAATTACCTATGGCTAAAAACTAGTTTAAATTGAAAATTGATTTTTGTTTTTTAAATAATAAGTTAGTTTTTTAGTATTCTTTAGAAATTTTAAGGTTATGAAAAGTAATAAATAAATGATAGCTTATAAATGGTATAATAATAATGTTTAGTGAAAACTTCTGAATTTGCCCTGTAAACAGTGCATGTGAAAATGATTCACACATTGATTATGTATTGTACATTAACATGTTTTGGTGTAAAATGCCAGCCTTGCATTTGATTCATAAAATCACCTGTTTAACCTTAACTAGAATTGAAATTCATTGGCAAATTAATCTCTGTTCTTTGGACAGGCTTAAAAATATGTCTAATTGTATGCAAGTAAATATTTACTATTTAGACTGGTCTATAGATGCAGGGGTGCAGAATATGTTTTTACTCCCAACATTTCCCCCAATCCGTTTGAAAATTTTCCCCCAATATTTTACTATATGTTATAGACTTAACATAAATTCTGTATTACCTTAGGCATAGAAAATTTTACGATATACAGGGATGTTAGTGCTTGTTGAACAAAAAAGCTGAAATCCAAACCATATGCTTGGTTTGAAAAACCAAAAAAGCTGAACTAAGTGTGAGCGATAAAATTTAAATTTTAGCAATTATCACAAGATAAATTTTAAATAATTATATAATACTATTCTACTAAATGTACTTCTAATATCTTTTTAAATACTTTAAAACAAGTACATTTTCTTTTATTTATGGTGTTTGGGGAGGGGGTCATATTCATCAGATTTATATATGAACATGTTTTGCTGTTCATTCATTTGGTATATTACTTTCAAGTTTTGGCCGTTTGACAGTTTCATAAGGCTGGAAATTTAAGCACCAGGTTTCGCAAAAAAAAAAATAATAATGACTGCCTTTTTGGGATTGAAATCCTCAACTTTTGGTCTTATTGTTAAGAAAAAAAATTCAAGCACTTTTCCAGAAAAATTCAAGGACTAGAAATTTACTAGCAACATAAAACCTAAATATATAAAGCGTGTATACACCGATATAAAAAAGAAAAACAACCTACAAATTATCTAAAATCAGAAACCCCATTATATGCCGAAGTAGAAAAAAGGTTCAAATGTAAAACAAAAAGTATTTTAACATTCATGCTATTGTGTTCACTACTCAAGTACGCCGCGAGTAGGACAATTGATCAGACATTACTTTTTGCCTACAGCTATCCATGACAGACATAATTAATTCAACTATGGTTAATAATACAAAATCAACTGAGGACATTACTGCACCATCAACTGAGGACATTCTAAAGTGCTCATGATCATCGTCATGGATTTCATACATTTGGTAACGACAAAAGGGATTACAAAAAAGAAAGTCCGCAGTTCGGCAAGACAAATTTTTGAACTGGTAAATATATATCATAATTTTTATGAAAAAAATGGATTATCATATATTAGTTTAAACAAAGACTCATTTAATATTCCTCATTTCTTTGGTGGTTTTAAAAATATGATCCATATTTTACATTTAAATAATAGAGAAGTCCCAAAAGACAGTATTATTAAACATTTAAAAACTTATTCCAATTATCAAAATTTTGAATTAACAATTTCCATTCAAAAGTACTACGAATAATTTGTAAATACTTTTATACCTTGGTAAAAGCCGAAGGAAATTTGAAAACAAGTCAAAAAGACCTCAATAGAAATATTCTTAATATATCATTTCAATTGTATGAAATGGCAAACTCTTTAAAATCACAATATCAAAGCTCATTTTGGGAAAATATATTAAATTTACAAAGACCAATGCATGTTGTGATATTTTTTGTAGATTTAAAGTATTGATATTTAGCAAACAAACCAAGTGAAAAGTTATTTAATGATACATTAAAAGAACTAAAAAAGATTAAAAATTTTGCAGGAAATGTGGATATAATGCATCAGAAAGTTATTGATAGTAATTTTACACCAGTGATTAGGTTTTAAAAATTAAAAAAAATGCACCGAACCAGTTGAACCCCTCTCTCCGATAGACATCTCGCGAAGTATTCCAATTTGGTGTAGAAGGAGCTTTGTTAAAATATAATATTAATATATATTTATATATTTGTATGTATATAAAAACTTTTTGATGTGTTTAAAATATAATATTGATGTGTTTAAAATAAAATATTGATGTGTTTAAAATATAGTATTGATGTGTTTAAAATATAGTATTGATGTGTTTAAAATATAGTATTGATGTGTTTAAAATATAGTATTGATGTGTTTAAAATATGTATTGATGTGTTTAAAATATAGTATTGATGTGTTTAAAATATAAAATATTGATGTGTTGTTTAAAATAATTATGTTAAATATAGTATGATGTTAATAGTGATTTTAAAATATAGTATTGATGTGTTTAAAATATAGTATTGATGTGTTTAAAATATAGTATTGATGTGTTCAAAATATTTGTACATAAAAACTTTTCGTTATGTTTGAATAAAATATATATTAATTAATAAAATCTTGCAAGTTTCTTTAATGTATAAGTTTAACTATATAATTTCTTGTTAAATAATATAAAATACATCAGTTGACATAAATAATTTTAGTTTACTAATACTTTATTACCAGAGTGAAATTTAGAGTATAAAATTTGCATAAAATGTATTGATCTGGACATTACACAAAAAGCTTAATTCTTTTATTTCAAAATTTTATATAAATAAAATTTTTAACAGACACTGTAATTTATTCTCTTAAAAAGTAATATTTATGTAGTTTTAATTTTATATCATTAATTTTTTTGCGCATTTCAACTGACGGTTTGGGAGTATTTTTTATATAAATTTTTAATTTAGCTTCATTTAAGATGGGTTCTGAAAATTTTACTACAAAAGAGTATACTAAACATGAAATATTTTCATCGTGATTTTCACTTAAATTCATATGTTGAAAAAGAAATTCATAATCTTGGAGAGCATCGTTTACCATTTTTACCTTTGTTTAAAAAAAAACAATATTTTCGTTTTTGGGATTTTTTTTTTAATAATGATAATGTTATTTTTATAAATTATTCTACTTATTTACTTGTTGCAATGTATAAATATTTTCATAGAGAAAGATAAGATGTTTGACTTAAAAAGAGTACAAAATAGTATTGCAGAACATTACTTTAAAATTTTTAAAGTTTACAATAAGGACAGTTTATGTAAAGAGTTTATAAAAAATTTGGATTGAATTATTGCACATTTATAGTAAACTTCCTGATTTTGTTCCATTTGAATCAAAAAGACCAGTTTTGAAACACATTAGACCAAATTCAAAATCTGTATTAATTGTACCATTTGAAAATACAATTGTAAACGTTAGAAATACTACCATTTCCCCTCTTTACCCTTTTCGTGTGCAGTTACAAAATAGATCAATTTGTTGTAAAGAAGGGTTATCATTATTATTATATTTGAAAATTACAAATATTAAAATTATTGGATTTTATAAAGTTTTAAATTATAAAAAAAATAAGCAAATGTATTAAGGACGTAAATCCAACAGTTAAATGTTATCCCCCTAAAGTTTTTTCATCTTATATAAGCTGATTAACATCAATATTAAATGACAATTAAATAAATTTAAAAACTATTGTTGAAATTTAAGAATAAAGTAAATTAATAAAAGAGTTAAAAGAACTAAAATACTATTTCCGTTTAAATATTACTGAAGTCTTGGAAAAAGATATAAATACATACTTTAATTATGACAATTAGTGAAACCAAATATATTAAAAACTCACATTTCTTAAAATTTAAATAATAAATATTGAAATCTGTCTAAAATTGAGTTTAACGATTTTTAAAATTTATTGAATAACAAAAGTAAATGAAAAATATGCGAACGATTAAAATGAAACAGAAAGTAAATTAAACTATGCATAATTTGCAAATGAGAAAGAATACTGCTTGTTAAAATTGTTTTATGATTTGTTGTATAGCCAACATATTAAGCGAAATGTTTTTTAGCTTCCACACTACGTTTATAACGTATAAAGTGGAGGTATTATAATCGTTCAATCGTATGTCTGTCACCCAGTTTCACAGAACGAACCGCAAGTCGCACAAACGAGTAGGATACATCGTTTTAAAGCAAAAATCGGCTAGGTTACATCTTAAATTTCATTAAAATATTTATTTATGTGATATGATTCAGTTTGGATTGTTGTAATATCACAATAGAGTGAGATGAGAGTAATAATGAGTGAGAGTGATAATGAATAAACATTAATTTGCGAAAGAAGATTAATGAAAATAGTTAATTTTGGCGTTTAAAAGTTTGAATTAGAAATAAATTATAAGCTGAAGGCCCTGTTTGGGGCGAATTTCTTTCTGAGGTGTATAAATAGTGGGATTTTTGTTGAGCACAAATATTGTGTGGAAGCGGTTTAAGTGACAGATTCTGTAACAAATCTACTTTTTAGTTTTATTTTTCGTTGTGAGATGCGTTTTTGCAAGGATCTCCCTACGTGTTACGTTTCACCATTTTTTGTTTACGTAAATGATAGTGTTTTTGTCTTTATGTATCTGTCCATGGTCTACTCAACTTTAAGGTCACAGAAGCTCTTTAGACGTCATGCAATCCGACCGGTCCGAAATGTAAGCAATTTCAAAGGAAAAGTACGAAACCTATTTGCGCACGGCCAATTATATATACTTATCTGGTTGCGAACAGGTTTCGTTTCTCTCTTTCGGAACAGCCAACAACCTGAAAAAAAATTAATTTGTCGAGCGATCGCGAGCAGGGGGCGTAGCCCCCTGCATGCCGCAAAGCGTCCAATGGTATTATTACTTAAAAAAAGTCATACAACTTAAAAATTTTGAGTGAGCCATTGGGTTTTTAAAAAGAACCTAAGAGTAAAAACAGGCAAGGTTAATTCTGCGAAATTAACGGGGGTTGGCGAAAAATTACTGAATACAGTAATACAATATTAATATATTTTTTTAAGTAATATAACATAACGACCGCGAAGCGGTCCAATGGAATTGCGCAGCAATTCCCGTGGGTTTGCGAGCGATAGCGACCAGAGGAAGAATCCAAGAATGCAAGCTTGCGACCCAATGAGATTGCGCAGAAATATCCAAGGGTGCGAGCTTGCGGCTGAATATAACTATATTACCAAGGATCGACATAATTTTGTCATAGATACAGATCTGGATGGCAAAATATGCATAGGCCTGTGCAAAGTTGGGTTAGAAAAGTTACGTTCACCAGCGAGCTGGCCGCGAAGCGGCTTATGGGAAACCGGGGGTTGGTAAGCCATACCGGGGGCCAATGGAATTGCGCAGCAATTCCGGGGGTTGGCGAGCGATAGCGAGCAGGGGGCGGAGCCCCCTAGTAACTTAAGGGGATCGGACACCCCCATTCCCCGTCCTACCTCGATCGGGCTGGCTAATGCTAAGTCTATGGGGAAAAAATGATTTTTTTTCGGATGAAAAGCAATGAAATTATAGGAATAATTTGATGCGATTTTTTTTAATTCATAAAACTCCAATTAAATTGTGGTTTGTTAAGGCTACTTTTTTTAAAAAGTTATTTACTTTTTTTTAAATTGAAATTTTATTTTTAGCGAAATATTTAAGTTAGTTAAAAGGTGAAAAACCGAAAAATTTTCTTTCTGGAACAAAATTTCAACATTTTTTTACTAATACAATATCTTTAAAGTTAAATTTAATTTTTTTAAGTAAGGGTTTTTGCGGAACTTTTAAGGTAAGTGTTTGAAAATTGGCTGAAACCACGCCTCCACACAGGCCACGCCTTTCAGGAAACTTTCGGGGGTCAGAGGTCAAAAACTCGTGGTTGGGAAGCGCACTTGGGGGTCTATCTTTGGGGGTTGTTATCTATTAGGGGTTCTTTTTCAAAAGAATCTTTGAAAGAAGATCTGGTGTTCCTTGTTTGTTAGATTGCTGGGTTTTTTTTTTTGCTTGCTGTTAAGAAATGCTTATTTTCTACTCTGTGATTGAGAGGTGTCGTTCTAGAGCCCGTCATTCCACTGCGCTCATAACGTGTAGTTGGTTGCCGCCATGATTTGATTTAAAGTTGCCTTAGCTTATTGTACTGTTCTGTGTTATAATTTGCATTATAAAGATTATTTTAAAATAGATTTTAGTTTCGATAAAATTCTTTTACTATTTTTTTTAATTATAAATTTAATTTTAATTATAAATATTTGTTTACTATGTATTTTACAAAATTTTCTTAATGAAGTGCATTTTTTAATGACATAAATATTTTAATACAAAGTTTGAAAAAAATATGTAACTAAACAAATTGAATTTTTTCTAAAAAATCACACTCTTTATATAAAATACTTGCACTACTATAAGACTACGGACTCTTTCATTATACTTTACCATTTTACCATTTGTTTACGATAGAAACAAGTACCAAATTTATAATAATAAAAATGTAGTTTTGTGTGTGTTCCTTATCTATAATAATAAAAGAAAGAGTCTGTCTGTGTGTGTGTCTGTCTGTCTTTGGATCGTAAAAGACCTACTTATACTGCCCTCAGAAATTCGAAATTTTAAAGATAGATTCTCTTTAATACCAACGTGTGCACCTGAGGCTTAGTTTTTTTCATATTTGTTCCATTTTTAGAGAAAATTCAATTTTCTGAAAAAATACACCACTTTCGCTCAAATCTGATAATTTTTTCTCTTTCCTGATGCCATAGGCTGAAAAAATTAAATAAAACTTAACGAAAACATTTAAAATTCAAAATGTTTATTTTATTCTTTCGCCATTACTTTCAGAAACTAAACTCATTATTTGATCTTATCTATTTCGCCTTAAAACCGTCATTTTTTTGGTAATCAACTACTTACAAATTTATTTTAGGAAGTATTTTACTACTTGTCAGACAATACTGTCTCTTTGTACTTTGGACCAGAAAAGGAATAAAAGTAGAAAAAGTTGTAAGAGAGGACCAATTTTGGGAAACTTCTATGCGATCGAAGCTAGAGACATTTTATTACGATTGTCTGCTTCCTGAAATCATAGATCCTCGATTTACTAGGTCGATGGATATAAGAGACCCCCCTTCGATTCTAGACGCAATGAAAAAGAGAATCGACGCACAAAAAAGAAAATAATAATTTTTAAATATGATTTATTTTTTAACTATTTAATATAATACCAGTAATTGTAGAAACACAAGGAACATCGCTTTGTATGGGAAAATTTTCTTTTTTTTAAAAATATTTTAGTTATTTGTGTATATTATTTTTTTAAAAAAATATTTCAGTTTTTTTTTAAATTTAAATTTGATATTTTACACTACGTACTTGATTTATGTCATTGCAACTGCCTTTTTATCAGAAATATTGTATTTGAATTTGACTGATTGCTATACTATATTTTTCATTGTCCGTGCATAAAATGGAGCGATTCATTGACCCTTTTCCAACTGTAGGATAAGTTTATGCTATCTTTTTATAATTTTTTATTATTTGTTTGATAAAAATAATTGTTAATTGTATTTATATTCTGGAAGTCCAGAGAAGCTCCCTAGTATCTGTTTGATACAGTGGCGGATCCACGGGGGGAGGGGGAAATTTCCCTCCCAAAATCTTAAAATTCAAACTAGATAGAATCGACTTCTAAAGAAATGTTTTTTTTTTACTAATATTTATACTACAACTCGTTGCATTCTCAACTTAGAACTAGAACATGGAAAAAAATATTACGGCTAGGGCGAAGTTTGAAAAAATATCGTGTGGCGTCGAATTTTTTTTTTTAGCCTACTTTTCTTTTTTTAATTCGAAAGAATTAAAAAAATGAAAAAGTAGGTATTGACATGCGGTCGATGTCCGTCTGTCCGTCTGTCTGTCTGTCCGTCTGTCCGTCTGTCCGTCCGTACCCCCCTTCCAAAATCGGTTCTAATCATCGGATCTTAAAAATTCTTTTTTTGTTAGAAAGCTATAACCTCAGATACCCAACTTTCATACTTTTTGTCCGTCTGTCTGTACGTCCGGACGGACATAAATCTACTATCTGTCGGCGAATTTCCCATTGAATTAGCATTGAAATTCAATTTTGAGTCATTTAAATCACTGTAGGTATTGAAATGCGGTTGATGTCCAACTGTCTGTCTGTCCATCTGTCTGTCTGTTCGTATGTCTGTCTGTTCGTATGTCTGTCCGTCTGTCTGTCCGCCTGTCTGTCCGTTTGTCTGTCTGTCTGTACCCCCCTTCCAAAATCGGTTCTAATCATCGGATCTTAAAAATTCTTTTTTTGTTAGAAAGCTATGACCTCAGATACCCAACTTTCATACTTTTTGTCCGTCTGTCTGTACGTCCGGACGGACATAAATCTACTATCTGTCGGCGAATTTCCCATTGAATTAGCATTGAAATTCAATTTTGAGTCATTTAAATCACTGTAGGTATTGAAATGCGGTTGATGTCCATCTGTCTGTCTGTTCGTATGTCTGTCTGTCTTTCCGTCTGTCTGTCTGTCCGTCTGTCCGTATCCCTCTTCCAAAATCGGTTCTATCCCTCGGATCTTAAAAATTCTTTTTTTGTTAGAAAGCCATGACCTCAGATACCCAACTTTCATACTTTTTGTCCGTCTGTCTGTACGTCTGGACGGATATAAATCTACTATCTTTCGGCGAATTTTCCATTGAATTAACATTGAAATTCAATTTTGAGTCATTTAAATCACTGTTGCCAAATCAACAATGGCATGAGAAACTTTATTTATTTAAACATATTTGAAGCAAAATAATATTTTCATGAATCAGTTTGGAAAGACGTCATAAAGTGTAGCACAATTCGATTCTTTGATTATTCATTAATTATCTACCAAGAAAGCGGCAAGGCATACTTTTGCATGCAATTATGCTTAGTTTTAATTTACATTTCTTATTTTTAATGCAGTTCGGAGTAGTTTCATTACTTTTGTTATTAATAAATATTTAATTATTCTTCGAACTACAAATAAATCACGAGCAGATGATAAATAATATTTAATTAATTTGCGAAAGAATATTAAGGAAAATAGTTGATTTTGGCTTTTAGAAGTTTAAATTATAGCTGGGTGCTGTGTTTCGATTTTTTTTTTCTAATGTGTATAAATCTAGTGTAGAAACGGCTGTTGATGATATTTACTTTTGGAACATAGTTTTTTTTCCCGATTAGAACTTCAGTAAGTATTTAAGTAACAGGAAAGTAGGCTATTTTAGTTCTTTATGAACTTCTTGTTTCATTTGTACTAAACTAAAATATAAACTAAATAAATGTTAAAATTATTTACACACAAATCATTTTATAATTTAATTTAATAATAGAAGCTTGTCGTTTAATTTCTGTACAACAAATCAGGTGATTTAAATTATCTAAGTAGTTAAATTTTAACTAACATTCTATAATAAAATTTTTCTTAATGGGGTTGTTTCAAGGAGGATCTGGCAATAGCTCTGCGGTTTTGTTTTCATATCTCTAAAATTACTTTTGTTGCTATTCGAAATTGAGTTTTCTAATTTTTTTTAATTACAACTTCTTGCTGTACTGTTCATTGTTTTAATCATTTATCAATTAAAACTTGCATTGAAAGAAATCGGAATTTTAAAAATTAACAA
This sequence comes from Oedothorax gibbosus, assembly GCA_019343175.1. Taxonomy (NCBI): domain Eukaryota; kingdom Metazoa; phylum Arthropoda; class Arachnida; order Araneae; family Linyphiidae; genus Oedothorax; species Oedothorax gibbosus. The sequence continues at coordinate 604,442 of CM033276.1, forward strand.
CGTAAATATTCTCTTCGGAAACTCGCTCCCGAATACCAAAACAACAGTAATTCGAGAGACATGAAAACAAAACCGCAGAGCTATTGCCAAATCCTCCTTGAAACACCCCCATTTTTATTCAAAAAATAAGACATTAATTATCGATTAAATGATACAAATATGAGTTATGTAAAAATACAAACTAATTAATGTTTATAAAAAGTTATTAGTAATACATACTAAATTACTAGTAAAAAACTGCATTTACAATGGAAAAATAAATTAAAAATTAATTTTAATTAAAACAATGTTAATTAAAAATAATTGTAATTAAACATAATTACATGTTTTTAAACTTTAATATTATTGTTAGATGCTTCAAAAATACTTCTATGGGCATAAAAATTCAATAAATCTTCCCTAGACCCCTCTCTATCTGAGGGTATTAAAGACCCTCGTCCCCCCCCCCTCCCCCCAAATTGTCACCCTGGATCCGCCCTTGGTTTGATAACAGGTAACACGACACCTCCCTGCAAAAAACTGGTTGGGAATCTGGCTTTGAAATGCAGAATTAATTTGATTTTTTTAACCATCAGTTTTATTGTAATCGTTATTTCTTTTATTATAAGATAAAAAAAATTCTTATTATTATGTAACGGTTTCGAATTGTATAGGTTTTGCACCACCATTGATAGAAATTTTTATTTGCTGTCATCATTTTTTATTTTTAGTGAATTTCAACTTTAAGTTTTATTTCAATAATATTTTATTTCAAATGTGCTATTCACGTCACAGAATTACAAATTCCTTATATTACATATATTCCTTTTATTGCACTTTAACTTTTCTCTAAATATAAACGGAAATGAATTTGTTTTTGTTATATATTTTGTTTCAAAATGTTTGTAAATAAAATTCTTTGTTTAGTACAAATTTATTTTGTACATATAAATAACATATATTTTTTAATGCTGTAACGTTTTCATTGAAGTTTTACAAATTTTCTTCTATCTGGCATTTGCTTGGTTGTTCATAGTAATGTTTCCAGATCCCACCGGATATTAAAATATCTATAACTGTTTATCCTCCCATTCTGTAGTGTCTTGAGTCAGAGTGGTATAATTCTCTAAAAATGTTTTTAATATTGGGAATTTTACCGTGTAAAAAAGGCGTTCGTCATTCACGTTCGCCCCAACACAAGCATTCATTATCCAACTGGTGATAAATCCAGTTCACAAAAATTTAATCAGTATACGGTAAAAAACATTCCAAAGAAAAAATTGCTATTCATGTACGAAAAAAGTCAACGAACTTTTCATTACTTATCATGGCAAAAAACTGTTTCGAAATCAAAAACTTGTTATTTATATTAGTTTTTGCATTCTTATATCCCTATCTCCAAGCGTATAGGACGTAATTTAACAATTGCACATTACTAGCGTGATAAAACTAGCTTATTTCCTCATTTTAGGAATGGCAAGAAATTTACCATTCTCAAACCTAAGACGATTCATCACAAAAGAGTAGCTAAATAAAGAGAAACCATTGAGAAAACTACCCAGAATCACATTCACATTGACAACAGATAACGCGACAGCCCCTGCAAAAACTAGTTGGGCGACAAAAAAAAAAAAAAAAAATGGTCTCGTCCTCCCAGACGGGGGGGGGGGGGGGGGGGGGTTGGGTGCTTGTCGAGTCGATTCCCCCAGGCTGGTCATTAGCGCCGTCAAGACAGACTCGGACCCCTACTTTCGGGGGCCACGATCGGATCCACTTGTAGGGAGTGCTTGGGGGGGTCTAAACCCCTCTCTCTAGATAGCTGTATTGATAGGCTAGAGATTTGGTCGTTGCCCCGCCTCCTGTGTTGCCACTAAATTCAGGTTCGTTAGGGAGCTATGAATTTGAGAGGGTAGGCGTCGGCCTTAAATCAAAGTTTCCTTCAAGTAAAGAAGCCACCTCGTACATGAGGCATATACCCGTGATCATCGCGATTTAAAATCGCCTTCAATATAGCCCAAGTGTAGCCCTAGTGGACGATAGGCGCGTTTACATGAGCCATCAAATCCATGGATTGAAGAGAAACTCCCCACTTTTTCCCTCTTGGAGATTTATCGGGCCCGGCGGCAGAACCGGGACTTGCAGGGTGATGGGTTGGAGGGTTTCGCAAACCCTCCAACCAAGGAGGGTTTATGCGTTTCATTCCATGGCTTCTGCCACTTATACTTCGACTTATAGAATTCGGAACTTATGTGGTGTGGATTGTTTTGAATGTGGTTTTGAACTTTTTAGAAACACCATAGTCCTTTCCATGTCCATGTTGGATCGTATGTATACAAAAACCCACGTGTAGTTATCAGGAAGTATCAGATGTCCCGCGCAGCTACGTCACGCCTACGTCATCAAAACCACGATTCCCATGTAAACGCCTTATTTTACGAAGGGGAGTTGATTTGGTTGATTGCGGAGTTTGGGTTAGAAATCCTGCTCGACCACTTTTTCCCCTTTGGTATTCCATGGATTCGATGGCTCATGTAAACGCGCCTATGGAGATCTAACTGTTGCTAGGTCATGAAGGTTTAGTGACAACAACAACTTTATTTTTAAGAACAGCTACGAGTAATGGCCGGTCCCAATTTGGTGATTTGCGTTACGTTGGCAAGCAACGAAAATTCCCAAATGTGGTTAACATTTCACTTCATATTTCATGCAACGCTATAGGTGTATTAAAGTTCGCCAAAAGGCGCCAATAGACCAGGGGGCCTAGTGGTCAGCGTCTCGGTCTCGAGATCGGAAGGTCCCGCGATCGAGTGCCGGTACCACTGAAGATCTATCGAGTATATGCTGAGTACGTGCTCGTTAAATCTGTTGGGTCCGAAAGTCCTGTGGGCGGTCATGGCGCAGTTTACCACGGGTACAGGTCCCTGGAGACTATTTCCCTCCCCTTCAGGGACATGTCTAAATTGTGGAGGTGGCGATAGAAGGCAGCATCTGTCTTAGTATGTGTGTGTATGTCGTGTCCGTCCTTCTTGACGAAGGTTTATAAGCGGGTCTCCGTGACCAAGCACACGAGCCTGAAAATATATGTCTACCAACCAACCAACCTAAACAGACCATCCATAGTATCATAGCTGTACCTCTCAAATCATCTCCTTTAGAATTAAACCGATTGCAATGTCATATCTAAATTTGGATATATTAACATGCACAATGTGTGGATCTGAATAACATTTTTAATTCGCTCACACGGATAGGACGAAATGTTTTTCAATGAATCATTTCAACAACGGTTTTTTTTTTAATGTTAGAACATTTTAATAAATTTATTTAAACTGTGTTTCTTTTATTTGAATTTATATAGTTAATTACGAGATCAATTACACTAAATATAATACTTAAACTTTTTTTTAAATAATATTTTAAGTAGTTTGTTATAAAAAGCATCTAAAACGTGTATTCCAATTTCTGTATAAATATATTTATATCATTGAAAATCACCTTTTTGGCACAATTTTAGCTACAAATCTGTTTTTAAATACAAAATATGTTGCTCCACTAAACCAAAAAAATAGTTATTCATAGTTATCAAGGGAATCGTAAAGTACTTGAAATCATAGACTTTGTTTTATACAACGACATAAAAAAGTAAATCGACATTTGGCAGTATATTTCTGATTTTGGGGTGACAATTAAACATGTGAAACTTATTTTCAGTTAATCAAATAAAACATATGTTATTTTCCATTCGGTGGGGAAAAATCTGGAACACAATAAAATTATCGGCAATAAAGCATAGTATACACAATAAAAAGACCACTATAAGCATAATTTAAGGTTACCATTAGAAATATTTTACTTGGCGACGGTTGTACATTTTTGGCGACTTTATCGCTAACGTCCGCGAAATGAAAAAGTTCCAAAAATCATTTATACGTATAAAGAAAAATCATTTATACTTATAAACCAAATACTCGTTATTTTATGAGGTTGGGTAACACTCGCCAAATAGTTAGGCCAAACCCACCTGACTTAGGTAGTGATGTTGCCACCTTTTAAGGATTACCTCTAATATTTTGAAGTCTTTTTAGCCCAGTTTATGATTTATTTCCGCATATTATGTACCGTAAGATATCGCCACAATAACATTTGGCAGCTCTTCAGAAGTATCTGCCCAAATTTGGCGAGCTCTCAGAATAAGAAATGGGGCGTCACTGATTTGATTTATGGCCGCGAAACTTGGCGAGAAATAAAGATAACCTTAGGTAATAGTATTTTTTGTATGTTTTGTGTAAAACACGATCAAGGTATATGGGCAATTCTACCATAATTTTTAATTTTATGTCCCTTGGGCATAACTTTAAATAAATTAATATTTATTTTCAATTTTTTCTTATTATACTAATAGACTGGGCCTTATATAATTTCAAAACGGAATTTTAAAGCAAAGAAACCTGAAAGAAAGTTTAAGACACAAAACAATGCAGAAAATTCCTTGCCTTCCCATGTCCCGAATGTTAAATTTTTAGTTTAGGGCTCAAACTAACACATTCTTGAGCTAAAAATTGCATTTATTTGGATTTTAAATTGAACTAAAACGAAATCTTAACAAATTCCTTCCATAAAATTTTGGCTTTTAGTATTTATAATGTGTATTTCTCTTCTCCTATATTTGTCCCTGGGTTTTGGTACCTCATTACTAAAGTGGTGAAGAGAGGCACTGGATGGAGCTACAGTGATTCTTCAATCATGAAAAATGCATTGCAGAAATCTCACCTTTCAGTTAGTAGCCGCATTTTTTTGCTATACTTCATCTAATAAGCCCAAAAGTTAAAAACCCCAGTAATATGAGCTCCGTGGCTTTATTACTTTCTTTACAATCCCCCATGGTTAAGGCTAATTTTTGTTTAATAATTGGATAAATATGCTTAAGTGGGGTATAAGGAGTAAAAAAAAATCCATTTTTATTAAACTGGAGTTAGTTTCAACCCAAAAAAGACCGAAAAACATCATGAATTTCCTCTCCATCCGTTCTTCACCTTCCGTTCCTAACCGTCACAATGATCTAGGGATGGAAAATCGAAACCTGTTATAAGACTAACCGGTTTGTTCGTGACTTCTGTTTCATTGAAGATTTTTTATTCTCATAAGGCCAGTTTAAACCGTTTTTTTCAAACCGGTTTTAAAAAAAAACCGCCATTCTTAAATTTTTTGTAAAAAAAACTTAAATGAGCCTTGCTGAACTTTTTCTTGTAATTCTAGAACCCTTATAAACCTTTTTACAAATATTTCAAGTGATTTTGAAAAAATAAATTTCACAAGGTGTTTATACCTGAAATTAAAAATTATGGTAGAACTGCCCATTTGCACACTTTATGCAATATTTCTGTAAAATAGAGTTATTACCCAGTCGGTAAGGAGTTCGCCTTGCATGCGAAAGGTTCCAGGTTCCGTCCCGGGCATAGCCAAAGAACTGCCGACCTATAAACGGCTCGTGCTGCCAAAAATGTCAGACGAATAATACCATGCGTAGAGGGAGTGCACGTTAAATATGCTTCAAAGTCAAAACGATGTGTACGATGTCCGCCAATTAACTGTTGCGGTGGGTGCCTACTCAGGTGTTGGCCCGTCTCTTGACTGTGGTTCTTAATTACGACTTCCGTCGCCAATAGTCCTCGTGTAGAACTAGTGCGACGATAATTCAAGCTAAACATTTGTAAGGTAAGGTAAGGTAATCGTTTCCGGCTGTCTATTTCTAGCCTCCTTCAGGAGCTTACATTTGTAAGAGAACAGTTGTTGAGACTCTGAAAAAGTCGTTTTCTGATTGTAGTACTTTTATTGCAGAGAAGTCAACTTTAACATGTCTAAGGGCAATGAACCCAAACACGATTCACTCGGGGCCCGGGTGGCCGAGTGGTTAAGATAGCTGCCTCCGCTAACAGTCTGCGCACTGTACCGGGTGCGGGTTCGATTCCCGCCTTTGCCCTGGGTGTAATTTCTCTCTCTGTGACAGTAAAAATTCTTTCTGTGTGTCTTACTTGACGAAGGTTTATAAGCGGGTCTCTGATCAAGCACACAAGCCGGAGTATATATGTATCAACCCTACCCTACGATTCACTCGATTATCCATTGGCAACCTTTGACCCGTGGTCTGCATTCGGCCCTTTGGCGATTTTCCGTTGCTTTTGCGCTTTTCAGAAAACTAAAAATTACAACGATTCTTTAAAACCCCCAAACATAACACTTTCTTAAAAACAAAAATGTTCAAATAATTTGTGTTACTTATTTTGCTGGTGAATAATTTTTGATTATTACAAAATCAAAATTACAACTATATTAAAATCACTTAAATAATCAGTTCTCGCAATGAGAGATAAATGAAAGAGACTGAAGGGAGTCATGGATCACAATTTACTATTGTTCTAGTTTACTTTGAAATACCGTCGCACTAGAGCTACACGAGGGATACTGGCGACGGGCGTCGTATTTTAGAACCACAGTCAACTGACGAGCCGACACCTGAGTAAGCACCCAACGCAACCGTTAAGGGCGACATCGTACGCTGTGTTGGGACTTTGGAGCATATTTATAACGTACACTCCCTCTGCACGGGGTATTATTCGTCGGACCTTTTTTGGGCTGCACGGGCCGTTTACAGGTCGGCAGTTCTTTTGGCGATGCCCGGACCTTTCGCATGCTAGGCGAGTGCCTAACCGACTGGGCTCCCCAGCCCCACTATTGTTCTAGAGAGGGGGCTGCAAAAGGAAGCGCGTTCGCTTTCTCAACTAAGCTAAGTAAGCAATGTAAGGTAAGGTAGGTGAGGTAATCGTTTCCGGCTGCCTATTTCTAGCCTCCTTCAGGAGCTTTAACACAGCCAATTACGCCTCGTAATTTAGAACTCTGGTCAACAGACGAGGTTTTTTTTTATGATTCCATTCTTTTTCCCCCTTCTTGATTAGTAACTGTCTCGAAGTTTGTTGCATTCGGATTATTCATTCAAGCTACATACCTCTCCGAATAGGGAGCGTTATTTTATAACCACCCTGTATATTCCGTCTTGTGTGCTTGATCAGAGACCCGTTTATGAAGCCTTCGTCAAGTAAGACAGACACAGAAAGAATTTTTTCTCCACAGGCCAGTATAAGCAATGTCCTGTGGGGAGCCTTGTGGTCAGCGTCTCGAGAAATCTCGTTCGCTCGTCAAATCTGTTGGGTCCGAAAGTCCTGTGGTCGGTCATTGCGCAGTTTACCACGGGTGTAGGTCCCTGGAGACTACTTCCCTCCCCTTCAGGGACATGTCTGTCAAATTGTGGAGGTGACGATAGATGGCAGCATCTGTCTTGTATGTGTGTATGTCGGGTCCATAGATATCATAGTTAATTAACGTATTAGATTGGGAGATCACGTGACCTCCAATGCTAACGACGGGACGCGCATGGAGGCCAAAATGACCAGTGTTGCTGCCACTTTAAGGAGAAAAATACTGCAAAAAAATACCATTTAATTCTAAAATAACAAAAAAATACTAGAAAAGGATTTAAAGTCACTAAAAAGATTCCAAAATGCAGCTAGTATTTTTACGATATTTTTTTGTAATTTTAGAATTAAATGGTATTTTCTCGTAGTATTTTTCTCCTTAAAGTGGCAGCAACACTGGCCATTTTGCCCTCTTATTCTGGCCTCCATGCGCGTCCCGTCGTTAGCATTGGAGGTCACGTGATCTGCCAATCTAATACTTTAACTATGATATCTATGGTCATTGCGCAGTTCACCACGGGCACAGCTTCCCTGGAGACTATTTCCCTCCCCTTCAGGGACATGTCTGTCAAATTGTGGAGGTGGCGATAGATGGCAGCATCTGTCTTGTGTGTCGTGACCGTCCTTCTTGACGAAGGTTCATAAGCTGTGACCAAGCACACGAGCCTTGTCTTCCATCAAACTAAACCTAAGCAATGTCCAATCATCTACCACTAGTGATAAAGTGAGTGCAATCTTTTTAAGCGGATTTTAAGAAATGTCTTAGCAATTGAACTTGAAGAGGCTTAGTGGAAGAACGTGCTAAGTGACATTTTCGGAAAAAATTGTGATTTTTGTGTCAATAATGGACATGGTATTCCTTTCTTCAAAGATAACAAGATAACCCCTTTTCAAAAAAAAAATTGAGTTAAGTATATTTTTTACCTTTTGTAAGTGCCATTTTTAACATACCCTAAGTGCAAATGAAACACTTTCAATATTATTTTCTCGTTTTCACCTTTTTGTCACAGCACGTGCTTCCACTAAGCTCTTCATTTGTTTACTGTACAAGTTATTAAAAGGACTATTTACGCAGATACGCTAAAAAACTAAACTCTTCGGCGCAACAGCCCCTTAGTGGGCCAAGGCCTGCCGTGCCCATTTCAGCTTCCGTGACCTAGAGCTCTGGGGTGCTAGGCATATGTCCCGGTAAGGTGGTCAGCCTCACGCGGAACCCCCAGTGTTTAGTTCCCAAGCATGCTTCTTACCCATTTTATCGACCCACTCAAGGGATGAAAGGATGGGTCAACCTCGCCCAATCCGGGATTCAACGCAGATACGCTACAGTATGACAAACTCAACAGAAATACTTCTCCTTGATTTTTTCCTAAGATCATCTTAAAAATATGATTTCCTAAATTTTGGCAGCAGACCATTTTTAGGGAAAATCTTTCATCTTACTACTCTCTCTAACATTCCATTCTGCCCCGCCTCTTTAAGTCACACCCTTATAAAGTTTCCGGCGATAATTTGCTCATCCCTTTTTTCTTTGCTCTTTTAAAATGTATGGATTTTTCATTTACGTTCCTTGTAGTTTCACATCACAAGTCCCTGGACAAATTATTAGACGCACTGCAAGATTTCATGTAAATTATTAATTACCGAGTGATATTGTACCGTTTTATTATTTTAAATTGATTTGTTTTTTATTTTTATATTATCCAATCAATTAACGATTTATTTGACATAAATAAAACAGCATTCATTTAGAAAAGCATACGTTTATTAAGTTTTAAACAAAACTGACATTAATGTTAGTAAAAGTCAATTATAGTTGAGCCACCTTTAGCCGCTATCAAAGCTTTAATTCTGCGCGGCAAGCTATCAATGAAAGACTGTACTGTCTCTTGCATTTGAGGATGATGATTCCACACACAAAAAAAAGTTTGTACTTTTTTACGTTCATGTATCACTTTGTCAACACAGTGTTGCCATATGTTAAAAATAAATACAAATATGTAGTCTACAACAATTCTTTTAAATAAAAATCAATAATACTGTCGTTTAAATATACCATTATTGCATAAAAACTCTTAAGTAACATAAAATTACTAAAACAAATACAGTGCGTCTAATAATTTGTCCAGAGACTGTAGAATCGAAAAAAAAAGGTTTTATGGGGATTTCCAGTATTTTTATGTTTCTTATTGCAAATGCTAAATTTTAATGAACACAATGATTGTACACAGGTATATTGTTTCAAAGATATTAAATTCTTGGCGAGAAATAATTAGTTTTACTGACATTGATTCGAAATAACATGTAGCTCTCTTGTTTTAATTATTATTATTTAAAAATATATTAAAATTATTTACATAAGATGGCGCCACAACGCAGACAAAAAAAAGTTTTTTTTTTCTTTTAAATAATAATTGGCTTTTTTCTGCTAGCGAAATTTCTTCCGATTTTCATTGCTGTTTCGATCGCTGCTTCGATTGGAGTTCTGTTCCTACCTGATATTTATTGACCTATAGAGTTTTAAGAAAGAATTTATTTTCATTCAGCCCATTTCTGTTGTCATTCAAGACCTGAAGCATGGCCATTAAAGCAAACTATGTATTACTCTTCCAACACCTGACTAAATTCGTTTTTAACTTTGTTTTTATCTCGTTAAAAAAATGTATCGTTAAAAATTTAATTTTTATTCATTTCAATTTATGTTGCCACATCAATAAACTCTACTAATTTAAAATTATTATTTGAAGGCAAATTTAATTTTGTCATATAAATCACTTTGCTATAACGACATATAATGTGTGCAAAATGCAGTAATTATTCAGAAATAAACTCAACTTTGCTTCTAAAGGTAAGGTTAGGTAATCGTTTCCGGCTCCTATTTCTAGCCTCCTTCAGGAGCTTTAACACAGCCAATAACGCCTCGTAATTTAGAACCCTAGTCAAGTGACGTGGACTTTGCTTCTATAAAAAAAGCATTGTTATTTTGAAAACATTAAACTGCGAAACTGGTCTAAAATTCCGTGCGGAAAATGTAGTCAGTTTCTCAATTTTTAGCTTCCACACTACGTTTATAACGTAAAAAGTTAAAGGTATTATAATCGTTCAGTCCATATGTCTGTCGTCCGCCTGTCCGTGCGTCACCCACTTTCATAGCCCAAACTACAAATGCTACGGACACGTGTGATACGTCAAAAAATTCAGCTCATCTTAATTAGAATACATTAAAAATTTCAGAGAAGAATTCCAATTCGAAGCAATTCGATTATTAAAAAAAAAACCTGCAAAATTGAATTCTCATTTAAAAAGCATAGGAAGCCATTTTTATTAGAATTTAATCACCATTGAAATTAGCAAAAATCGCTCTAGAAACTTTAATTCTTTTAAACAATAAATTAAAATAAATTTATGTTTGCGACATCAATCAGTTTGAAATGAAGTCAAATATTTTTCACTACGAGATTCTTTGTGCGTTGATATGAAATGCTTTCATTCTATTTAAAAGCGAGAAATATTACATATTTATTCTTTGAAATATAAATTAATTTTTGCAAACGATAAGTAATAATTATTGAATTTTCGAAATAAAATAAATGAAACTAGCCAAAATTAACATGTAAATGTTTAATATAGAATATCAATGCTGTGTTTGTCGTCTTTTTACCTGTGAAATACAATTGTTGTGTGGAAGCGGGTTAAGTGACAGATTCTGAACTGTTGTACAAACCTACTTGTTTTATTTTAATTTTCTGTAAGAATAATTTAAATTTCATTGTTATTCAAAATAATGAAATTTCAGCATTTTTTCAATTATTTTATTCACAAAGGTACAAAACCTTTAGTTAAAAATATTTTGAATATATATATATATATATATATATATATAATATATATATAATATATATATATATATATATATATATATATATATATATATATATATATATATATATATATATTATATATATATATATATATATATATATATATATATATATATATATATATATATATATATATATATATATATATATATATATATTGTGTATATATGTGTATATATGTGTATATATGTGTATATATGTGTATATATGTGTATATATGTGTATATATGTGTATATGTGTGTATATGTGTGTATATGTGTGTATATGTGTGTATATGTGTGTATATGTGTGTATATGTGTGTATATGTGTGTATATGTGTGTATATGTGTGTATATATGTGTATGTGTATGTGTATGTGTATGTGTATGTGTATGTGTATGTGTATGTGTATGTGTATGTGTATGTGTATGTGTATGTGTATGTGTATGTGTATGTGTATGTGTATGTGTATGTATATGTATATGTATATGTATATGTATATGTATATGTATATGTATATGTATATGTATATGTATATGTATATGTATATGTATATGTATATGTATATGTATATGTATATGTATATGTATATGTATATGTATATGTATATGTATATGTATATGTATATGTATATGTATATGTTATGTATATGTATATGATATGTATATGTTAATGTATATGTATATGTATATGTATATTATATTTATAGAATTTTTTTGCATAGTAAAACCTATTAACACTTTAAATATGTTTGAATTGTAGGAGGTCAAACTAAGTTCCTCACAATAATAAGTATTTTACATTCCAAATCGACTATTTAAAAACAAATTGCAAATTTTCGATCAAATAAAAAAGGGCGTTAAATAAATAAAAATTTTAAAGAATAATCAAAAGTAAAATGCATAAACAAAATTCTTTTCAATTTCAGGATTTTAATGCATACTTGATTCAAAACTTATCTATTAACGAAATATATAATTGTAAAAACCCCAACCGGTTTTTCTATTGGAAAATGAGTCGAACCATAAATACAAAAATATTTACATATCTTTGTTTACCATAGATATCATAGTTAAAGTATTAGATTGGCAGATCACGTGACCTCCAATGCTAACGACGGGACGCACATGGAGGCCAAATAAGAGGGCAAAATGGCCAGTGTTGCTGCCACTTTAAGGAGAAAAATACTACGAAAAAATACCATTTAATTCTAAAATTACAAAAAAAAATACTAGAAAAGGATTTAGTCTCTAAAAAGATTCCAAAATGCAGCTAGTATTTCAAGATATTTTTTTTTGTAATTTTAGAATTAAAGGGTATTTTTGCGTAGTATTTTTCTCCTTAAAGTGGCAGCAACACTGGCCATTTTGCCCTCTTATTTGGCCTCCATGTGCGTCCCGTCGTTAGCATTGCAGGTCACGTGATCTGCCAATCTAATACTTTAACTATGATATCTATGTTGTTTACCGAAAGATGTCAATATTTTCCTCGTTAATTTTAAATGATGTAGCAATTCGTGTTTTAAACGAATCATATGAGTTTGCACAAATAGTTGTGCAACGCAGTTTGATAACGAGACTGTTGACTGGTGTAATTTGTGTTAAGATTTTTAGTACTAATTATATTGATGGGCAATATAGAGTACAATTTCGAAAGATAATTTACGATATGAAGAGTACAGGGGAAAAACCGCTTAATTTTGTAGAAAACTTTCCTCATCTGCCTCTTTGACGATGAAAGCGAGTCATCGCCTAAACTGGTGTAAGGAAACCAGTTTCTCACTTTGTTTTTCTCTCGCGGCAACCCTGATTCACGCCAGAGATCAGTGGACATGAGTCACACATTTGTACCGCGAATGAAGAACCGAAAGGAAAACCGGTTTCCTGTCGCCAATGTCCGCCAACCAGACACAATTACGGGACTACTCCTAAAAAATTAAGCGGTTCTTCCCCTGTACTCTTCATATGTGAGGTGTCTTTTATATTTGAGTGTTTCGAAACCAGATGGCTCCGTGTTTGACTTAAACCACCTTTTATACTCAAACACCAACACGCAGTTACCACGCGAAAGGTCCCAGGTTCGGGTCCGGGCATCGCTAAAATAACTGCCGACCTATAAAACGGCCCATGCAGCCAAAAATGTCCGACGAATAATACCCCGTGTAGAGGGAGTACACGTTAAATATCCTTCAAAGTTCTAACGCTGCGTACGATGTCGCCCTTAGCGGTTGCGTTGGGTGCCTTGCCTACTCAGGCGTCGGCTCGTCACTTGACTGTGGTTCTAAAATATGACGCCCGTCGCCAATAGCCCTCGTGTAGCTCTAGTGCGACGATAATTCAAACTAAACTAAACCAAACCAGATGAAACACGCACGATGTAGTTCAATTTGCTGAGCAAAAACAAAAATGGTTCAAGTCAAATGTGGAGTGGACTTTTTTCGTTTCGAACTTATAATTTTATCAAGTGCATGGATAATAATTTTTAACCAAATTTTTATTATTTTAATTAACGTCTCACTAGAGCTACACGAGGGTCATTAAAAAATTAAATCAAACTCTCAACTCTCCTCGATGCTGTCATCTATTAGGTAATAAAAAAACTAATTATTGTATTAAATTTAAATTAATTTATTAAGAATTAACATTAACACAGTACAGTTGGTAAACTTTTTTTTTTCAATTCTTGCGGATACATTTTTTTGCTCGAGTTTTAGCTACATGACTGACAGGACATGATAACTTTCGAAATTATTTGTGTTTCTGATACATACAAAAAAAGAATAAAGTATTGTAAGGAAGGACTTTCACTGTCAGTGTGGCACGGTGGGTACCTGTGCAAAAGTTCTGGCCCTTTACCCATCCTGAAACGATCATTCTAAAAGAAAAAAATATTCTGTCATTAAATAACCATTTATCTGAGACCTGGTGCACGTTAATTCTGTTGTGGGGTCTAAAAGTTTTTATATGCTGTTTACAATGTACCTTCGTCAAGTAAGACAGACACAGAAATGATTTTTACTGTCACAGAGAAAGGAAGTGCACCCAGGGCGAAGACGGGAATCGAACCCGCACCCGTTACAGCGCGCAGACTGCTAGCTTAAGGGTCCAAACCACTCGGCCAACAGGTCCCCCTGAACGATTATAATGTATCTGCGTGGGGTGTTGCAAATGTGGTAGGGCGCTTGAATTTCATGCGAAAGGCCCCAGGTTGGGGCCGGGCATTGCCCAAATAGGTGCTGACGTATGAACGGTCTGCGCAGCAAAGAGATGGCCAACAAATAATGCACCTTGTAGAGGGAGTGCACGTTAAATATGACCCAAAGGTATGATGTCCAGTTAAAAGGTGCGATTGGTGCCTGCTCAAGTGTGAACTTATCACTGCGTTCTAAATTATGACGTCCGTCGCCAAAAGGCGTCATGTACCTCTAGTGCCACGACAATTCCAACTTAAGTTTTCTAACATTGTCGGTTCGTGGGGTATTGCAGCTGTCCAACATTGTCACTTGACCGCGGGGCACAACTACGAGGCCCGTCGTTAATCCCAATAGCCCTCTTGTATAGTTTGATGTTACCCAACCAAGAACGTTCACTGCGTTTTCTCTTTCCAGCAAAGCACTCTTTAACTCCTCTCCATTCCAAGAGATGGCGCCACCGTCCCTCTCACCATGGCAACCGCCCCCCTAAAAAGACCCGGGGCCCAGAACGAGCGGACTCTCACATTCTCTTCTCCGGAGCGGCTCCCATCGCTACAACACTATCCCGCCACTGAATCTGAAACATCCCTGCCTAGTACGCCACTGGGAATATAAAAGAGACAAGACACTAAGTGGTGTTCCTTCCAACCCATGCGCAGTGGCGGTAACCCAATCGCCAATTCTACCTCACAGTGGTAGAGTCCACTAAAAAGTGTGTTCGAAGCAGACGATTTTGTTGGATTTACATATAAAAATAGAAAGATAGAACGTCTTCTTTTAAGTATGCCATCGCCACCCCGCGCGGATGCTTCGTTCTTCTTTTTCCCCTGCTCGGCCAAGTTTAGAAACGCGGGCTTGGAATTCGAATCTGGTAAGTGAAAACCGTGTTTTTTTCCCCTATGTTTCCCTTTTACAGAGCGAATTTTATGGAACGTTCGAATTTCGATTTCGGGAGGGAAGAATGGTCAAGCCCCGTTCGATTGCGTAGTCGAATGGAGAAAAATCGAACGCCGCCGGTGATTGTTTATGTTTTGCGGGAAACGTGGGGGGAAAAAAATCTATGTTTTCGTTTCACCAGAAACAGATGTTAACATTTAACTTATATTTTTATTATTCAAAACTATGATTTATTTATTTTTCCTCAACATACACATTAAAAAAAAACCTTTATGTGATAAAAAAATATTATTGGAACAATCTGCAAAAGCTATGCATTCATTATTTCCTCAACATACACATTAAAAAAAACCTTTTTGTGATAAAAAATATTATTGGAACAATCTGCAAAAGCTATGCATTCATTTTTCCTCAACATACACATTAAAAAAAACCTTTTTGTGATCAAAAATATTATTGGAACAATCTGCAAAAGCTATGCATTCATTATTTCCTCAACATACACATTAAAAAAAAACTTTATGTGATAAAAAATATTATTGGAACAATCTGCAAAAGCTATGCATTCATTATTTCCTCAACATACACATTAAAAAAAACCTTTTTGTGATCAAAAATATTATTGGAACAATCTGCAAAAGCTATGCATTCATTATTTCCTCAACATACACATTAAAAAAAACCTTTTTGTGATCAAAAATATTATTGGAACAATCTGCAAAAGCTATGCATTCATTATTTCCTCAACATACACATTAAAAAAAAACTTTTTGTGATCAAAAATATATTTGGAACAATCTGCAAAAGCTATGCATTCATTATTTCCTCAACATACACATTAAAAAAACCTTTTTGTGATCAAAAATATTATTGGAACAATCTGCAAAAGCTATGCATTCATTATTTCCTCAACATACACATTAAAAAAAACCTTTTTGTGATCAAAAATATTATTGGAACAATCTGCAAAAGCTATGCATTCATTATTTCCTCAACATACACATTAAAAAAAAACCTTTTTGTGATCAAAAATATTATTGGAACAATCTGCAAAAGCTATGCATTCATTATTTCCTCAACATACACATTAAAAAAAATCATTTTTCCGGAAAAATTTTATCGGAACAATTTGCAGAAGCTACGTATTTATTATATTTTCTCAACATACACATTAAAAAAAAACCTTTTTCAGAAAATATATTATCGGGACTATCTGCAAAAGTTATGTATTTATTATTTTATCATTATTAGTGTTCAAAAAGCTTAAGCAATCGATAGATTTTATATGATACAAAAAATATTGACCAATCAGATTAAAAGTAGTATGAAAGACAGTAATAAATTTTACTCATAATGAATTGACAAGCCTGGAATTTATAGAATTTCATAAGTTATCTTCAAAAGATTTTATGAGAAATTGGAAGAACTTTATCGAAAAGTATTATAATAACCGTCTATAAGCAATGACACTAAACCAATAATCATCTTACACAAAAGTATAAGAATCTTACGGATCATATTTAAGATACAATATTTTGTTTCATTTATATGTACTTTTACAAAACCTCTGTTCAAATCTTTATAAGTTCTCTGAAAATGTTACTTAAATATCCATAAACAACGAATAAAATAAAGTAGATCAACATGGAGTAGTGTGAGGAAGATTATTACAGGCTACCTATATAAAGCCCATGTTATTGAAAAGGAGGACAAGTATTAGTTTTTATTTGGATAAAGCAATCATAATTTAAGATTAAAATAATGTGTCATTGATAAGTAAATATTATTCTACCATAAAAAGTTTAACTATTTCCTTATTTTGAATAATTTATCTAGAGAGAGATAGATGTAAGTGGAGATATAATTCAAAATGAACTTACGTGAGGTGAACCCATGTGGTTTTACAAAAATATAAAAGGGGGGGGGGGGGTCGTTCCTTCCTGGGCCTCATATGGGTAGTTCCCACACTATATCCAAAATATATATCCAAATTGGGTATTGGGGGTATCCAATTGGGGGTATCCAAATAGGACCATATAGATCCCATATTTAGTGTGCTACCTTGGATCCCTTTTAATTGTAATACTATAAAGTAGTACTTTGAATAATTTATCTAGAGAGAGATAGATGTAAGTGAGATATAATTCAAAATGAACTTACGTGAGGTGAACCCATGTGGTTTTACAAAAATATAAAAGGGGGGGGGGGTCGTTCCTTCCTGGGCCTCATATGGGTAGTTCCCACACTATATCCAAAATATATATCCAAATTGGGTATTGGGGGTATCCAATTGGGGGTATCCAAATAGGACCATATAGATCCCATATTTAGTGTGCTACCTTGGATCCCTTTTAATTGTAATACTATAAAGTAGTACTTTGAATAATTTATCTAGAGAGAGATAGATGTAAGTGAGATATAATTCAAAATGAACTTACGTGAGGTGAACCCATGTGGTTTTACAAAAATAAAAAGGGGGGGGGGGGGGTCGTTCCTTCCTGGGCCTCATATGGGTAGTTCCCACACTATATCCAAAATATATATCCAAATTGGGTATTGGGGGTATCCAATTGGGGGTATCCAAATAGGACCATATAGATCCCATATTTAGTGTGCTACCTTGGATCCCTTTTAATTGTAATACTATAAAGTAGTACTTTGAATAATTTATCTAGAGAGAGATAGATGTAAGTGAGATATAATTCAAAATGAACTTACGTGAGGTGAACCCATGTGGTTTTACAAAAATATAAAAGGGGGGGGGGGGTCGTTCCTTCCTGGGCCTCATATGGGTAGTTCCCACACTATATCCAAAATATATATCCAAATTGGGTATTGGGGGTATCCAATTGGGGGTATCCAAATAGGACCATATAGATCCCCTATTTAGTGTGCTACCTTGGATCCCTTTTAATTGTAATACTATGAAGTAGTACTTTGAATAATTTATCTAGAGAGAGATAGATGTAAGTGAGATATAATTCAAAATGAACTTACGTGAGGTGAACCCATGTGGTTTTACAAAAATATAAAAGGGGGGGGGGTCGTTCCTTCCTGGGCCTCATATGGGTAGTTCCCACACTATATCCAAAATATATATCCAAATTGGGTATTGGGGGTATCCAATTGGGGGTATCCAAATAGGACCATATAGA
>CM033276.1:1227774-1480274 GCA_019343175.1 Oedothorax gibbosus
AAAGCAAGGAACTTAAATATACTTTAAATTCTTTCTTTAGAAAATTTTGTTTTACTTAATACAACTACGATATGAAGACTAAAGATTGACACCAATATCAAGACTAATGCGGTTCTTTTAAAAATACCATACATGTAAATTATGAATATGCCTCTCATAAAAATTTTTGCTTTTCAAACAATGCACATAGCGTTTTAAAGTTAGTAAAATATTCAAAATTTTTGTCCTGCAAAACAATTTCCCCCAGAACTATAATTTTAAAAGTATAATTCAAAAAAACTCCACGGAATACAAAATTAAAATCTTTAGCAGTGCAAATAAGTTTTTACACTATTTCCCATTTTGTTATCCCTCAGAGGTTTAAGAGGGACTCTCAGTCTCATAGAGCAAATGCATTAGCTTTGAAATCACAACTTCCGCAAAAGTATTGCCTTGCCATGTTAGCCCTTTTTCCCCAGGTATGGGAATCAACATCACATCGAAATGAAACAAATTTGAAACGAAAATGCGATCTAGTTATTTAATTATATATTTTTGACGTTTTAAAATACCAAAAATATACAGCAGATGGCGACACATTTTAAAACTTTATCAATCAATAATTAAGTAACCGGATGTTATTTTCTTTTCAATTTCGTTTTAAATGGATGTTATGATGATTCCCATACCTGGTGAAAATGGGAAAACATGGCAAATCAATTCTTTTTCAAAAGTTGTGATTTCAAAACTAATGCATTATCTCTATGGGACTGATAGTCCCTCTTAAATAAAAAATAATTGCATATTTGACTTACAGTACAAAATGCCACCCAATCTTCGATACACAGACTTCGATAATATGAAGTGTACGGTCCAAGGTAGGCTATCACTCCTGATGCCAGCAAGACGTCTCCTGGTAGATTCTCAAATTTTCTCCTTAGATTTTGGGCTTCATTGTTCCACCTATCCAGGGACCGATCAAGATATTAGTGCAAAGGAAGCCTGCCTTGATTTGGGGGCACCTATCGCAGCGTTCCAGGCTAATACACTGGTAACAAATTGGCCATCACACTGTTAAAAATTTTGTGCTTGGTTCACCCTGATATTGGTTCCTAGTAGCTGCAACGGCTGTGTGGTGAAATGTTTCACCTTTTTTTGGGTGTTTGGTTGAACCATTTTTCTGGATTTGGAAACCAAAACCTGAGAAATGGTTCAACCAAATACCAAATGTATGGTTTAACGTTTCACCACACAGCCGTTGCAGCTACTAGGAACCATATTTTTGGTGAAACAAAGTGCCTAATTTTTAACATGGCAGAATAAAGGGCAAACCAATTTTTTTAAATTTAAAGGATTACTTTACCATACATTTAAAAAAGTAAATGCATTTTTGATTACAGTACAAATTGTAATGTTACCAATCTGGAAAAGCTGGTCGTCAAAAAGTGTAGGTCCATTGGGGCTATCATTTGAATAAAGTCGGCTCCTACGCCATTTCTGTGATGGGCCATTGCACCTATCAGGCACAAGGACGTTAGATTAGGTAAAATTATTAGCAGCATTTTCCGTTTAAGGGGAATCGGATGGGTGTTCGGCTCCAAAATGTCGATTTTCTGTTTTTCTTTTCTTTATCTGCATATCTATATCTATAATCAGGGTTGCCACACTTTAGTAAAAAAAAATCAAGGACTTTCCAAGGATATATTTCTCCATTTTCTAGGACTGTATATTCGAACATGCAACACCTAAATTTCACGAAAGTTTTTAAAAATTCATTTAGAAAACGAATAAGAGCCCTCTAACTTTCAAATGAACTTATATATGCGTTTTAAATTAACCATTTAGTTATTAAAAATCCATCTAAAATCATTTGATCTGCCTTCTAGGATTATACATAAACAATAAATCAAAAAGTTAAATAGGAACCGATTCACATTGAAAAAGTGTTTTTAATGAAGCCAAAATTAACATTTGCAACACTTCAAGATAAATTCGTCGGCCCAAAAAGTTAAGGACTTTTCAAGGGTAATAATGTTTTTCAAGCACTTTCAAGACCTTGAAAACCAATGTGTTTTTTTTCCAAGCACTTTTCAAGGTTTTCAAGGACCGTGGCTACCCTGTATAATTTAAGACCAAGATTATCGATTTTTGTTTAGAGGTTTTCTTTTTAAAAGCATTTATCTGAAACTCTGTATATCAGTTCTTACCTATACCTTACTTTTCTTTTGCGTTCCCTGAAATATAAGGTTCGGTGCCAGCTAAACCCACCTACAGCGACGTCAGGACTTTAAACTCCAGATATTTAAAGAGCACTTGTGTCTCAGTGTACCCTTAGTATTTTGGCTGGTTTTTTTCCCCTTTTATGGTAAAGCAGAATTGTCAACCAGGAATCAACAAGTCACTTTATGCTCGACCGTGGCCGATAGCATTGTGTCCAATCAAAACCAGCTAATGATCCCTATCAAGTTTAAACGTAAGTCCTTTTTGAATCAATTTTTCTAGCGCGTATTTTCTAGCTACTTTTTATGTGCTTTCGTGGACAATTTTTCAAATTTATAAGTATTTTTTTTTGCACATAAAGTACCTTTAAGTTTCAATTCAACTAAATAAAAGTACCTCAGTCTTTCTCCCCCGAGCCCTCCGATGAGTTTCTCGGCCGCAGGTTGATTTCGCACGTCTTCGCCTGCTTCTCCAGGTCTTCTTCTGGAAGAACTCATCGCTTCTGAAGGCGGCCAGTTTGTCCTCGAGCGCGGACAGCTTCTTACAAGTGCCATGTGATGGATGTTAGCTAAACCCCTTTACAGCATCGTCAGGACTTCCACAGATTTACAGAGCACTTGTGTCTCAGTGTACCCTTAGTATTTTGGCTGCTTTCCTTTTATAGTAAAGCAGAATTATTGCCAACCAGCAATCAACCCTGGGTCAGCGGACGCTTGAGCAATGCCAATAGCATATGTCCAATCGAAACCCACTAATGATCCCTATCAAGTGTGTCCTGTTTCAATTGCTTCTTTGAGTGCGTATTTTTAGCTACTTTTTATACGCTTTTGTCGACAAATTTTCAAACTTGAAAGTATTTTTCAACACATAAAGTACTTTTAAGTTTCAACTAATTAAAAGTACCTCAGTCTTTCGCCCCATCAGGATTTTGGAGCATATTTAAAGTGCACTCCCTCGGGGTAAATTATTCGTCAGACGATTTGGCTGTTTATAGATCTGCAGTTAGTTTAGCAATGTCCAGACCAAAACTGGGATCTTTCGCATGCAAGGCCATTGTCCTTTAAATACTTACTGATCTCTTTTTTCCGTTTATAGGAATAAAATGTTGACAGCCGGGCATCGACTCTTAGGTCATCGCATTCTCGACTGTGGCTGATAGAATTATGTCCGATGCTACATCAATTAATGCCCCTTTACAAGTTCAAGACTTTTACAAGCCAATTTCAACACCTTTAAGTTTCAACCAAGACAAGTGGAAAACTTCCCCTACCTCAGTCTCTCTCCCCCGAGCCCTCCGATGAGTTTCTCGGCCCTCTGCAGGTTGATCTCGCACGTCTTCGCCTGCTTCTCCAGGTCTTTCTTCTTCTGGATGGACTCATCGCAGTCCTTTCTCAAGGCGGCCAATTTGTCCTCGAGCGCGGACAGCTCGGACCGCTTCTCGTTCAGAAGGGCCATGATCACGGCCAACTGCTTCTCTGCTTCCTCGAGCTTGGCTTTTTTCGGGGCAACTACCTAAAGATATTAAAAATAAAGTTTACAAATACAAAAATTGTCGACCAACAACAGGCCCAGCAAGGTTGGTCCAAAATAAATCTAATACTTTACACCAGTTTCCAATGAACGTCAAGTTTCTTCTTAAAATCTTCTACTCTCTTTGAATGCACAACATAATCTGGTAAAGCATTCCACTCATTGAGAACTCTATTGTAAAAATAATGTTTTCTTACCTCCCTTCTAAAGCTCGATTTATTCAATTTCTGATCATGTCCTCTGGTCCGGCTACTTAAGGTAAAACCTAAGTTTGTTTACAATGATATTATGAATTTCAGAAAAGATCTTCGAAATAAAAATAAACAAGTAGGTTGTAACAGAATCTGTCACTCAGCCCGCTTCCACACAACATTCGTGTTTAACAAAAGAAAGGCGCCAAACACAGTATTAATTCTATATTAAACATTTACAATCTAAATCTGGCTAGTTTCATTTATTTTATTTCGAAAATTCAAGAAGTATTTCTTATCGTTTGCAAAAATTAATTTATGTTTCAAAGAAAAAATATTTAATTTTTTCCCCCTGAGATTTTCGATACGCTGTCAAAACGAGCCAATGAGCTTTATAGTTATTTAAGCAACT
This sequence comes from Oedothorax gibbosus, assembly GCA_019343175.1. Lineage (NCBI taxonomy): Eukaryota > Metazoa > Arthropoda > Arachnida > Araneae > Linyphiidae > Oedothorax > Oedothorax gibbosus. The sequence goes on from CM033276.1 coordinate 1,232,107, forward strand.
AGCGCCGAAAATAATACTTTATTAAGCGAGTGGCTTTTATTTCACGAGACCGTAGGTCGAGTGAAATAATGACAAGAGCTTAATAAAGTATTATTTGGCACGTGCTTGCTTACAATATTTTTTATAATAACGTGCAAAAAAGTATTTCTACCAATGAGTGATTTTCATGACATCATTTAGTTTCCATCACGATATTCATGACATCATTTTGTTTTTACCAATCATATACTCTTATTTACTTTACCGCACTAGTGCCGAAAGTAGTACTTTCGGCACTGTCTGTGACGTAAGCACGTAAAGTATCATTTTCGCAACGATTTATGAATGAATATGATATAAAAAAGTGAACTTTTTTGCACGTTGTTATAAAAAAGTATTTTGTTTGCACTTAGATATATGTTAAAAACTGCACTTACAAAAGGTAAAAAATAAACTTCACAAAGTTTATGAAAAGGGATAATCTTGTTATAGTCTGGCTGCCACAACTTGGCATCCCAAATATTTTGATTGTGGAAGACTCAACTTTGAATTAAGGTTTTAAGCCGAAGGAGGTAGGGTTGCCAGCTCAAGGCGTTTGGCGAGAAGAGGGGATTGTTGGTCGAGCTCGATTATAAATAATATATCACACTAGAACTCAACTACACATTAGTTATTGGCGATAGAGGATTATTGTTGATTGCTGGTAGCGCTTATACGTGTATTTCTTTGTTATCTTAACTTGATCATTAATTGATATAAGAGTGAACCCGATGCTAGTTCGATCTACCCTTCAATTGATAATCTGTTTCTAAACCTTAAAGAAATATGCGCCCATAAAAGCAATGAATCGCCAAATATAGTAACTCTTGCCCAAAACCTTCCTTACTTTTTTCCGAAGTGGACTGTTCCACAATCAAAATATTTGGGATGCTAAGTTGTGGCAGCCAGACTATATCTTTAAAGGACGAAATCATGTTCATTTTGACACAAAAATATTTTTTTTTCTCAAAAATGTCACTTAGCACTAGGCTCTTCAAATATGACTTAGTAAGTCAGTATACAGTGATGTGACACTTGTGACAATTTGTAATACTCATTGAGCTAGAAGACACGTGGAGTGAGGTGTGTGATTCACTGAACAGGGCAGCAAACGAGCCGGTTCAATAACGAAACACGGAGGAATACACGGCACTGCAGCAGAAACGAACAGGGCAAAAACCTAGAAACTTGCCTATTTCGCTATTGGGTTCGTCTTCGCTGGTTCTTAGTTAGCGATCCACATGATTATTTCTTAAAAAAGTTGGAATTTAAAGTGAAAGAAAGTTAATTTCTTTCGAACTAAAAATGTTAAAATACATATAGGAGCCCAAGTCAATATGATAGAGGGGTCTCATACAAGCATTGCATACAAGTGTAGGGAAAATAGTCCTTTTCTGCCCTGTTCGCTCAAAAGGGTGCGAGTGGGTTTTCGGCTCGCTGACACCTCACTCCAGTTTCCCTTCTAGCTCAATGGTATACAGTGATACCTTGACATACAGCGACAGTTTGGCAGTCCTTACCTTGGCTGTTCTGTCGTAGATTTCCATGGCAAGCACCCATCTGCACAGGCCTTCAGCTGCGGACGAAGCTTTGGCTACGTTGGCTGGATCAAACTCAGGCAGGATGACGTATTCGGCGCGGATCTTTTCCATTACTGCTGGCTGCAAGGATCATAGATTAAAATTCTAACATTGTCATATTTAAATGAAAAATGTAACAAATGATCTCAGATGATTTCGTGACTGAAAAGCACCAACCGATTTTCATCATTAGTTAAATTCTTCAAAATTGAACAATACTTTTATTCAATGAAACTAAAATAACATCTTTCAAACAGTGCAGAAATGTTTTAAAAAAATTATTATAGTAAGTTATTGAAATTAATCAATGGCAAACAAGTGCTACTTTCGATTAAAAAGTGAACTGAAAAGCGGATTTATAAGTAAAAAAAAATTTACATTTATAAAATACTACTACGACCTGTTATCCTAAACGGCAGCGAGTGCTGGCCCCTTCGTAAAAGTCATGGAAACCAAACTGATGATTTTTGAGAGAAAAATCCTAAGAAGGATCTTTGTGGAAGTGTGTGAAAGCAATGTGTGGCGCACCCTATCTATAATAATAAAAGAAAGAGTCTGTCTGATTGATTTTTCTGTTGACTGCATGTATGCATATTTAAGCAATAAATGTATAGTTAAGCTATTACTGGAACTATGATGGTTAATAAAGGCCATCGCACTAGAGCTGCATATTAGTGTTTTATGTATTTATTTTTTCGCCAAATACGTTGCCAAACTCGCCAAATTATTAACTAAAATTCGCCAAATAGGCAATTTCTTTTATAAATAATTTATAAGCTGGTCGGTTGTTCGAAGGTCATTGTGTTAGAGCTGTATAATGGGTGTGGGTAGCTATATCTATTTTCTCGCCAAATTATTTTCCAAAACGTGCCAAATGAGCTAAAAGGTTTTATGTATTTATGAGGGAATTGTGATGACATTTATGAGTGCATTTTATAGCGTATTTTTCATTTTGGAATTTTAAGGCAATGAAACGGGATTTTATAATTTATAACAAGTGGAAACAATAATAAGTTTATGATCCTATAACAGGGTATATGGTACACATATTTGGAATCTATTTGATATTTGTTTTATTCCGTGCGAAGAACGGGTATAAATTTGCTAGTATACAATAACGACATTTACCAAAAGGACACACAACCAAACAAGTTAAAATCTTTAAGGCAAATTGCATTCGATGGCTGGGATATCTTTTTTCATTAGAATGATCCGAATCCTGTCAAAAGGTGACATTTTCCAAACTAGAGGGTCTGGTTTAGTTTAGTTTGAAACATCGTCGCACTAGAGCTACACGAGGGCTATTGGCAACGGGCGTCGTATTTTAGAACCACTGTCATGTGACGAGCCGACACCCGAGTAGGCATCCAACGCAACCGTTAAGGGCGTCATCGTACGCAGCGTTAGGACTTTGAAGGATATTTAACGTGCACTCCAAGGATATTTAACGTGCACTCCCTCCACACGGGGTATTATTCGTCAGACATTTTGGCTGCACGGGCCGTTTATAGGTCGGCAGTTATTTTGGCGATGCCCGGACCCGAACCTGGGACCTTCCGCATGCTAGGCGAATGCCTAACCGACTGGGCCCAAACTAGAGGGAAAAAGAATAAAGGGTCACACACCAACTAGGTGGCTGGATGCGATCAAGAAGGACTTAGGGGGGAATAGGCGCGCTGGACCGGGGGTCTCTAAAGCTAATTGCATCAGTGTTAATCCTATGGAGAAAAAAAAAATTCTCTGCCACATTTCTCCGGCTGTATTGAATATTTTTGTGTGTGATAAATGCAGCTGACTTACAAATCCCGACCTTCCCACTTTTTGAAATTACTTCGAATATTTTTTTAAATTTTCAATAAATAATTTTACACAAAATAATCGAAGCAATTTCAAAAAGTGGGAAGATAGAGACCTGTAAGCTATCTACATTTATTATTTAAAAAAAAACCCGTTTGTAAAAAATATCCAATACAGCCGGAGAAATGTGGCAGAGAAAATAGTTTTTCCCCCCTTTGGATTAACACTGAGGCACTTGAGTTTGGAGACCCGCGGTCCAGCGCGCCCATTCCCCTTTAACACCTTCATTTCCGAATAAAAGCGTTAACCTGAAGTCTTTTTAAATTCTCTTTTACTTTCACTTTAACTTAATTTGTCTTAGGCTATGTCCTGACTGCGCCACAAATGCCACATTGCAACAAACTTGGCGACTTAGCAAAGTCAGCCCCCAAGCTATTGCATCGCTTGGCGGTCGCCAAGTTTTGTTGCATTTGTTGTCTTTGTGGCATTTGATGTCGTAGTGAGAACATAGCCTTAGATAAATTGTGCTGGACTATGGTCTTCATTTGTCTTAGATTTTGTTTATTTCGATAAACTAAAGCAGAAAGGCCATTTTCTTGTGGCAATTTTTCCTGCCAACCATCATTACCGATTTAAGAAAATAAAATGGAAATATCCGAAGCCATTTTGAAAATTCTAACAGAGGTGCCTACTTAAGGGGGAATGGGCGCGCTGGACCGCGGGTCTCCAAACTCAAGTGCCTCAGTGTTAATCCAATGGCGAAAAAACTGTTTTCTCTGCCACATTTCTTCCGCTGTATTGAATATTTTTACAAACGGTTTTTTACAGGTCTCTATCTTCCCACTTTTTGAAATTGCTTCGAATATTTTGTGTAAAATTATTTATTGAAAATTTTAAAAAAAATATTCGAACCCATTTCAAAAAGTGGGAAGGTCGGGACCTGTAAGTCAGCTACATTTATCACATAAAAGAATCCGCTTGTAAAAATATTCAATACAGCTGGAGAAATGTGGCAGGGAAAATATTTTTTTCTCCATAGGTTTAGTTTAGTTTGAATTATCGTCGCACTAGAGCTACACGAGGGTTATTGGCGACGGTCGTCGTATTTTGCACAAAAGGTCCAGTCTAGGCCACAGTCAAGTGACGAGCCGACACCTGAGGAGGCACCCAACGCAACCGTTAAGGGCGACATCGTACGCAGCGTTAGGACTTTGAAGGATGTTTAACGTGCACTCCCTCCACACGGGGTATTATTCGTGGGACATTTTTGGTTGCACGGGCCGTTTATAGGTCGGCAGTTATTTAGGCGATGCCCGGATCCGAACTTGGGACCTTCCGCATGCTAGGCGAATGCCTAACCGACTAGGCCCAAACGAAAATTTCTAAAAAATATATGTATTTACATTAAAATATTTATAACAGTTTAAATCGATGTGGAAAAGTCTGTTCTATTTACGAGTTAAAGAATTTCTGCTCTATCCTTATTCGTTAGAGAGTTTTGTTACGCTAAAGTTAGAACTTAACGTGTACTCCATTTTTTTACAAACTTAAAAAAATTATTAAAAATAGTAAATATGCGATTTTCACAAAACAAATTCGTTTTATGAAATCTACTCCTTTCGTTCTTTACAATGATAGAAAAAACTAGTAACCTTTTATTAAAATTGTGGCGGTAATTGACTTGCGAATATTCTCCATAGGAATAACATTACGATTTTCAAGATGTGAAATTCCGAATAGACTCCCCTTAAGCTTAAACAAGAAGTTCATAAAGAACTAAAATAGCCTACTTTCCTGTTACTTAAATACATACTGAAGTTCTAATCGGGAAAAAACTAGGTTCTTAACAGTAAATATCATCAACAACCTTTTCTACACTAGATTTATACACATTAGAAAAAAAATCGAAACAGCATCCAGCTATAATTTAAACTTCTAATAGCCAAAATCAACTATTTTCCTTAATATTCTTTCGCAAATTAAGTTAATATTATTTATCGACTGCTCGATTTATTTGTAGTTCGAAGAATAATTAAATATTTATTAATAACAAAAGTAATGAAACTACTCCGAACTGCATTAAAAAATAAGAAATGTAAATTAAAACTAAGCATAATTGCATGCAAAAGTATGCCTTTTCCGCTTTCTTGGTAGATAATTAATGAATAATCAAAGAATCAAATTGTGCTACATTTTATGACGTCATTCCAAACTGATTCATGAAAATATTATTTTGCTTCAAATATGTTTAAATAAATAAAGTTTCTCATGCCATTGTTGATTTGGCAACAGTGATTTAAATGACTCAAAATTGAATTTCAATGCTAATTCAATGAGAAATTCGCCGAAAGATAGTAGATTTATGTCCGTCCGGACATACAGACAGACGGACAAAAAGTATGAAAGTTGGGTATCTGAGGTCATAGCTTTCTAACAAAAAAAGAATTTTTAAGATCCGATGGATAGAACCGATTTTGGAAGGGGGGTACGGACGGACAGACATACGAACAGACAGACAGATGGACAATGGACATCAACCGCATTTCAATACCTACAGTGATTTAAATGACTCAAAATTGAATTTCAATGCTAATTCAATGGGAAATTCGCCGAAAGATAGTAGATTTATGTCCGTCCGGACGTACAGACAGACGGACAAAAAGTATGAAAGTTGGGTATCTGAGGTCATAGCTTTCTAATAAAAAAAGAATTTTTAAGATCCGATGGATAGAACCGATTTTGGAAGGGGGGTACGGACAGACAGACAGACAGACAGAATTAAAAAAAGAAAAGTAGGCTAAAAAGATAAATATTTACTTACATCAATGTTATCTTTATCATACTCTCGAAGGGACTGGAGGAAACCCATATCTCCCAACAGCTTTTTAGAAGGTCCCCAATAGTCATTGACCTAAAATAGTTAATAGTTATTTTTATAACAACGTGCTAAAAAATGCACTTTTTTATATCATATTCATTCATAAATCGTTGCGAAAATGACACTTTACGTGCTTACGTCACAGACAGTGCCGAAAGTAGTACTTTCGGCACTAGTGCGGTGAAGTAAATAAGAGTATCTGATTGGTAGAAAAACAAAATGATGTCATGAATATCTCCATGGAAACTAAATGATGTCATGAAACTAATTTCTATTGGTTCATTACTTTTGCATTTTCTAATATCTCCATGGCAACTACAAGTACTACAAAAATTATTAAAGGAAATTAAATAAGACAAAAGTAAAAACACAAATTTTACGCCAAACAATACTTTATTGCACGTTATTATAAAAAATATTGTGAGCAAGCACGTGCCAAATAATACTTTATTAAGCTCTTGTCATTATTTCACCCGACCTACAGTCTCGTGAAATAAAAGTCACTCGCTTAATAAAGTATTATTTTCGGCACTAGTTGCTTAAATAACTATTCTTATCTGAACTGAATCCGCTGTGAAATATTTACACTATTTAAGTTTAATACGAAATATTTAAAGACAAACGGCAATTGATAAGTTGAAAATATAAACATTTCTCCGACAAAATATGTCAAATCACATTTAAAAAAACTTGATCTGATCTTCTTAAAGTCAAATCTTTTTAATTTCAAAATATTAAGAAATGTATGTCAATAACAAAAGGCCCAGTGGCTTGGTGGAAGTGCTTCGCATTGCCACGCCACAGGTCCGGGGGGTCGAATCCCGGATTGGGCGAGGTTGACCCATCCTTTCATCCCTTGAGTGGGTCGATAAAATGGGTACCAAATATGCTTGGGAAATAAACACTGGGGGTTCCGCGTGAGGCTGACCACCTTACCGGGACATATACCTAGCACCCCAGAGCCCTAGGTCACGAAAGCTGAAATGGGCACGGCAGGCCTTGGCCCAGTAATGAGCTGTTGAGCCGAGGAGTTTAGTTTTATGTTGTTAATATGCTGATATTTTAAAAATATGAAAGATTTAGTTGAGGTGCATCTTTTCCAAATAATTTCAGCACACAATATTTTAAAGACCTCGGCCGTTCATTAAAAAATGTGATACAAAAATTTAACAAAAAAAAATCAGTATTGATTTTGAACTCAAGGGACAACTAAACTAATATTTATTTAATAAACATGAAGTTATCCAAGTACGTTATAATACACTAATTAAAAATTTACAGTATATTATTATAATGATTTATTCATTTAATTTAAAACTATTTAATATTTAATTTAACATAAGCATGATTTTAAATCTGACTGACAATTTAAAAAAAAAAAACTTCTTATTTAATATTTAATTTAAGGTGTACGTATACACTTGAACTTTTTCATCTAATATTTCACTTATAAATTCAATTTTTTGATATTTGATATAATTCTTAAGTGTATGAGTGAATTCATAAGTGTACGAAACACGAAGGAATACATGGCAAAAATATTTTTTAAAAATTAAAATGTTAATTAATTAGCATTTTATGTATTAATTATCATGTTTTTTAAACACTCATAACTCAAGAAACTAAGTTTGTGGCCCTTTTAGGTTTTTATTTATAATTTTTTATAATGAGCAACATTAAAAAAAATCCATTTTTTTTAGAAAAAAAATAACTTTGACATGCAATATAAAATTAATTTAAAAACCAAATCTTTTTTGAGGTTCACGCCCAACTTATTCCACAAATAAATAAACAATTCGTTTGACGTTAATTTTAACATTAATTATCATTGTTTAAGCAAACTAACACATGAGAAAAATGAAGTTTTGAGACAATTGAGGGTTATAAAAGCCAACTAACTTTCATGATTTGGAAGATTGGAAAAACCACTGTCACTTTTTATTTAGAGTGGAGTATCAGTACAAACTTGACATCATTTTAAAGAGGAAGAATTGGAAATTCTAATGAACTTAAAAACAAAAAATGCATAATTTGGTTATTTTTGGCCTTTTCTAGTGTGTATGTATACCTTAAGTAAGCATAACCTAAAAACTATCAATAGATTTTTTTCCACCATACTTTTCTCCCAGTGGTTGGATCAGTCACTCTATCAGGTTTAATGTGCATCATGACGCAGACAGCAGAGAGAACAACTTTGATTACGTTCGGGGGATTTTTCATGGACTTCACCAATGAAATATCAGAAGGCTATGGAAGAAATATCACTCATTACCTTCACAGAAACATTTATTATACTATTTCAGTGAGATTAATTTAATATCATTTTATAGGGATTAATAGAATATTATTTTATAGAGATTAATAGAATATTATTTTATAGAGATTAATAGAATATTATTTTATAGAGATTAATAGAATATTATTTTATAGAGATTAATAGAATATTATTTTATAGAGATTAATAGAATATTATTTTATAGAGATTAATAGAATATTATTTTATAGAGATTAATAGAATATTATTTTATAGAGATTAATAGAATATTATTTTATAGAGATTAATAGAATATTATTTTATAGAGATTAATAGAATATTATTTTAAAGAGATTAATAGAACATTATTTTATAGAGATTTATTGAATATTTTAGAAATATTACAACCCTTGTCAAAAAGCATCAGATCACCGAAAGCGGCAAAAGTAGTGCCTACAATACAGTAACATCAGTGGTCCTTTTTCTACAATTCCAATATTATATTTCAAAACTTCAAGGTTTTTTTTGTGAAATATGACTAATTTAGGCGAACAATATTAAATAATAACATAAGTTACAATCTTATTTTATACTCAAGAAAATAACTATCGTCATAACAAAAAAAAGATAGGATATTTTAAAAAGAATAAATTTTAAATGAATAGAGAGAGAGTTTATATTTACAAACTAACTAGCTGTTATACCCGACGTTGCACGGGTAGAGGTAGAAAAATAATTTAACAGTCAATTTAACTATTTTTTTCTTTCATTTTAGTTACATAAGATATGAAGATTACCCAGTAATTTTCCATTTAATAACCCAACTTGGATATAGTAATGATTAATATTAATTTCAAAAATACCTTTGATAAGAAGCTCAAATTAAAAAGAATACATATTTAAGTAAAAAATAATCAGTAAGAATTAAAAATGGAAAAACAGCTAAATCTTAAAAGGGTCTCAAACATATATTTTAACGCAATTCAAGGGAGTTCTATAATAAGTTAAGTAACTTTTTTTTGGTCACTTTAGATATAAATACAATATAAGCAGTACAAATATCTACCATAATTCAATACAAATGCTGAAAAATTAAGAATTCAATGCATATGTATACAGTACTAAATCAATGCAGATATGTACAATAATTGAATGAAAATAAATACAATAATAATTGAATGAAAATGAATACAATAATAACGCTAGCAAATTTATACCCGTTCTTCGCACGGATTAAAAATTATCAAATCGTTCCAAATATGTGTACCATATAACCTGTTATAGGATCATAAACTTATGTTATTGTTCCCGCTCGTTATAAAGTATAAAATCCCGTTTCATTGCCTTAAAATTCCAAAATGAAAAATACGCTATAAAATGCACTCATAAATGTCATCACAATTCCCTCATAAATACATAAAACCTTTTAGCTCATTTGGCGCGTTTTGGGAAATAATTTGGCAAGAAATATATATAGCTACAAACACACCCATTATACAGCTCAAACACAATGACCTTCGAACAACCGACCAGATTATAAATTATTTATAAAAGAAATTGCCCATTTGGTGAGTTTTAGTTAATAATTTGGCGAGTTTGGCAACGTATTTAGCGAAAAAATAAATACATAAAACACTAATATGCAGCTCTAGTGCGATGGCCTTTATTAATCATCATAGTTCAGTAATAGCTTAACTATACATTTATTGCTTAAATATGCATACATGCAGTCAACAGAAAAATCAATGAAAAAATCACATCAAATAAATCCACAATAAAATCCGGGAATGGAGACTGGCGGAATTACGTCACTTGAAACATGTCAATTATTCTTCAAATAATGAAATTAGTTTCTGAAGGTAATGGCAACAGAATAAAATAAACATTTTCAATTTTAAATGTTTTCGTTGAAAGTTTTATTTAATTTTTTCAGCCGATGGCATCAGGAAAGTAAAAAAAGATTGGATTTGAGCCAAAGTGGTGTATTTTTTTCAGAAAATTCGAATAAAAACGTTCGAAAACGATAGAAGGAATGGTCCGATTCGAAAAATTCTTAGCCTATGTTTGTTCCGGAGATGAGATGAATTTTTGTGCCAAATTTCGTAACGATCTGTTGCGTGGTTCTTTAGATCTCGTGTCTTATACAAACAAACAAACGGAAGTTGCCTTTTATGTATATAGATTTAAAACTAATTACATAAAGTTTTGTCAAAAAAATATTAAAATTTAGATTTTTTATGAACTAAAATAATAGAGCTGGAGTGTTTCCTTTTTAGCTTCCACACTACGTTTATAACGTTAAAAGTGGAAGGTATTATAATCGTTCAGTCTGTCTGTCCGTCACCCACTTTCATATCCCAAACTACAAATGCTACGGACAAGTGTGATACGTCAAAAAATTCAGCGCATCAAAATTAGAATACATTGAAAATTTCAGAGAAGAATTCGAATTCGAAGTACTTCAATTATTTAAAAACTGCAACATTTAATGCTCATTTAAAAAGCATAAGAAGCCATTTTTATTAGAATTAAATCACCATTGCCATTCGCAACAATCGCTCGGGAAACTTTAATTCCTTTAGACAATAGAGTAAAATAAATTTATTTTTGCGACTAGATTTTTTTTTTGTTAGTCTGCGCCTAAATTTTTTACATCCTACTTCTAACACTGGTCCTTATACAATAGCAATTTTTCAAAAGTAAAACCTTCAGTATTTAAAAAGATTTGCCATAAAAACCAAGAAATAATGAAATAAGTACGTTAGAAATAATAAAAACTATCAATCGTAATTTACTTTAAGGGTGTCCAACGCTTGCAACGCTGCTTCTAACGCTGGCAGCGCCAATGCTAAATCGGCCTCGCATTCTTCTTTGAGAGCTGAAGATTCTCTGGCCTGCGCGCTGGCGAATTCCTCGTCTTTGTTGACCACTGCCTTCACTTTCTCCATGTCAGCAGATTCTTTTTTGATTTTCTACATTAAAACAGTTAAAATTACTATAAAGTTATTTAATTAGAGTACATGTCATAGGATTTTGTGCATAAAAGACAGTTGAAAATATAAATGTCACCACATTATTTTATTTCCACATAAAAACAAATACATGCATAAAAATAATCAACATTTATTGAGGTTATCAGATTTTGTTATTAAAATTATTATATTTTATTTTGTACTTGATTTCTCCTGTGATATTTTTTCTTAACTTCGAAGTATTGTCTTTCTTTTTAAATATCTATACATATAAATTCATTTATACTGACAGTATAGGCCTGTTTCCTGTGCTACATACTTTGAATTCTTTTTTTTTTGTCTTGCTAAATAAAATAAAAAATTTGTTTAGAATTTTGTACTGCCGATTTTAATATAGTTTATAGGAAATTCTACATAAAATCAGTTTAAAATACAAAAATCTATTTATTTATCAATTTGAAAAATGGCATTCTAAATAGCCTAAACATCTTGCATACAAATGCGCTTTCACTATGTTGTTTGCCTTGAATTAGATGTGCAAGCAACGTGACACAACATTGACAGGATCAATTATGTATAGGAAAAAAACAGCTATATCGAATGGCAAAGGCCAAAGCGCTTTTGAAGTTGGTGAAGTTACAGAAGGGCCATTGGCGACGGACGTCGTAATTTTGGACCAAAGTCAAGTGATGAGCTGACACCCAACGCAACTTTTAAGGGTGGAATCGTACTCAAAGTCTCGACTTTGAGTACGAAGCATATTTAACGTGCAGGCCAAAGCAACGATTGGTGTTAAAACTTACATTTCAATGCAATATCTCCCCTACACTATGTCTACTACGACATTGCAAACACTTTTATGCCCAAAAGTTGCGACACCAAAGTTCCAAGCATTGCAATTAATGGTTCTGCATCTGCCAAGTCGCAGTTTTTTTGCATTTGTTCTTATGAGATAGTCAGTAATTTTATAAGCCTAACATGCATCATTATTCTATAACATTGAAAAAGTGTTAATTCTCCAAATGAATATTGCCAGCACTAAAAATTTAAAGTATTCATTAACCAATGTTCAGCCCGCTATGAAAGATTTTTTGTGCGGTGTATTGGAGCTTATGAAGAATTAGTTACATGATAATTATTAATTAATGCTTAATTTCTCATTTGATAAATTGAAAAAGTGATCTGCAACTTTTACTAAATGAATATTTTATCACTCAAAGAAAACTTATATCTCATAAGACAGAGATCGCGGTTCGACACCGATTAGTCGCAATTTTTTATGAAAATGTCACAGCACGCCATGCTCTCATATGACAAGTAAAAGATCTCTTCCATTTGGCTTGGGTTCTCTAATTTAAATCACGGCATACTTCAACATCCACACAGAGATCAAATTCATTGTAATTTGAGCAAAACAATAGTAGCAAGAGCCGCTTAGATGATGCACAAAAAATGGCTCTCAAAGCCCTTATCAGACGGTACGAACGTCGCTCGTCGAACAACTTTTGGGACAGCAAAAACGTCACAAGAGAACGGCTACGTCATGCCTGACATCACAAACTTAAAAGCGCGGTATTGGAGGAGGAGGCTCGGCCATGACGTCCCGACTGAACTTCGTTCTGATTGGAGCAGCCGTTCGAACAGCAAAAATAAGCCGGATTTTTTCGAGTCGACTCGAAAATGCTCATCAAGCAAAAACTGCTCCAAAAACCAATTTTTAATATGGCGTACGGACGTCGCTGAACGAACGAGCACTCGTGTGATAAGGCCTTAAAGGAATATTCTGAGTCTGCAAAGGGCTTGATGCGTCCAAACCGCAGTCCTGTTTCATAAAAGAATTACTCACCTCTATAAACTCTTCAGCTTCTTGCTTCGCCACCAACAGCTTGGGCTGCAGCTCCTCGATATCTTTCTGCATCCCAGTTATGGTCACGGAGAAGAACTCTAGTTGTCCGAGACCCCCTTCGTAGCGCTGTATGGATGATCGAGTTTCGCCCTGCTTGGCACTCAGAAGTTGCTTGAAGGAAGATATCAGGGTCAGGTAAGAAGTTGGTGTTATGTAAGTGGAACGGCCCAGTTCATTGGAGAAGCTGGAAAGGATTTAGGAGTCCTTCTGATTACAATACAATTACATACTTCGAAAGCACTTTCTTCCCCTATCTTCTAGCATTTTTTCCAGGAAATGGCGTTAACGTCGTGATTCTAAGCCGACCTTGTTTGAAGCTCTGCTGCGATATTAATCGCAATTGCTTTCCAAACCCAAGTACGACAGGGATCAGGGTTGTTAAAAACCCGTTTTTTTTCATGAAAAACCCAACCCACTTGGGGTTTTTTTTTTGGGGGGGGGGGGGGAGGGGTTCAGTTTTTTTTCGGGTTTTAGGGTCAGGGTTTTATGGGTTTTTTCAGTATTTTGGATGTGTTTTTCAGGATTTTGTAATTTATTTAGGGAAGTTTTAATTAGTTATCTATACATTACAATTTTTAAAACTAACAGAACATCTTGAGAGATATAATAAGGAATGATGTAATTTAAATTAGAACAATTAAAAAATAATTGCATATAGTTGTTAGATAAATGTATATTTATATTTATAAATGTATTGTCTAGAACCAAGTATTGTTTGTTTGTGTATGTGTAAAATTATGTAATCCGGAATATTATAAGGATAAAATTTATTAGAATTTAAATTTGAATTTTAAATTGGTAAAAAATTTAAAATATATTAGAATACAAAATAAAAATATATAAGATATATATATAAATTAGATGTATAAATTTTTATTAAATTATTTTATATTTTCAGCTGCAATTTTAAGTTCAATTGCCCACTTGGGTTTTTTTATGGGTTTTTTCAAGTGGGTTTTTTTTTGAAAAACCCACACGGGTTTTTTCGGGTCGGGTAAAATCATAACAACCCTGACAGGGATGAACAAAGGCAGTGGCACTTGCACAGTTTCCGTTCCTGGAAAACCACACGATGGGATAGTGGAAGAAAGTGCTTTATAAGCTTGCTCTCTAATCATGACTTTTTTTTTATTGTACACAGTAGTAAAAGTGCTTGCCTATGCTGCGAATTGACACATGGAAGAAACTACTTTAGAAGCTTCGAAAGTATCTAACAACCCCGTGAAGGTTGACAAAAGCAGTGGCACTTGCAGCAGTTTCCGTTCCTGGAAAACCACACGAGGAATAGTGGAAGAAAGTGCTTTATAAGCTTGCTCTCTAATCATGATTTTTTTTTATTGTACACAGTAGTAAAAGTGCTTGCCTATGCTGCGAATTGACACATGGAAGAAACTACTTTAGAAGCTACGAAAGTAGTTTCTTCCCCTACCTTCTCGTGTGTTTTTAAATGAGATGGCGCGAGAGTCGTTGTTCTAAGCAGACCTTGTTTAAGGCTTTGCGGCGAGGTTAACCGCAATTGCTTTCTAAAACTCAAGTAGGGTAGGGGGAAAACGAAAACAGCGACGATCACTTGTTTCCTGGAAGAACACATGAGGAGGTAGGGAAAGAAAGTGCTTTATAATCTTGCGTTGAAATCCAAATGACTTTTTTTTTATAGTACACTCTTTAAAAAATCCTTTAATTTACCATCCGAGTGTGATGGTAGAAGTGACGCCATCATCCTAGGCTTGTTGACGGTGTAAAATACCGACGAAAAAGTTAAGGCTTGTTGACATATGGTGTAAAATACCGACGAAAAAGTTAAGGCTTGTTGACATATGGTGTAAAATACCGACGAAAAAGTTAAGGCTTGTTGACATATGGTGTAAAATACCGACGAAAAAGTTAATGCTTGTTGACATATGGTGTAAAATACCGACGAAAAAGTTAAGGCTTGTTGACATATGGTGTAAAATACCGACGAAAAAGTTAAGGCTTGTTGACATATGGTGTAAAATACCGACGAAAAAGTTAAGGCTTGTTGACATATGGTGTAAAATACCGACGAAAAAGTTTGCTTCTCTGGTAGTGATTGGATGCACCCACGTCAGGGTTGTTAAAAACCCGTTTTTTTTTTCATGAAAAACCCAACCCACTTGGGTTTTTTCTGGTTTTATGGTTTTTTTCGGGTTTTATGGGTTTTTTCAAGGTTTTATGGGTTTTTTTCAAGGTTTTAAGGTTTTTTTCAGTATTTTGGATGTGTTTGTGTTTTTCAGGATTTTGTGATATATTTAGGGAAGTTTTAATTATTTATCATACATTACAATTTTAAATCTAACATAACATCTTGAGAGATAATCAGGAATGATGTAATTTAAATTAGAACAGTTAAAAAATAATTGCATATGGTTGTTAAATAAATGTATATTTAAATTTATAAATGTATTGTCTAGAACCAAGTATTGTTTATTTGTGTATGTGTAAAATTATATAATCCGGAATATTTTAACAATCGAAATTTAAATTCGAATTTTAAAAAATATATTAGTTATATTTAATTGCTAAATAATTAGTATAATTAAGTAGTATATATGTTAAGAATAATACTAAAATATTAATTAAAAATGATATGAAATGTATATTTTTTGGATGTATAAAAAGTTTTACTTTTTTTAATTTTCAGTGAAGGCAATTTTAAGTTCAATAGCCCACTTGGGTTTTTTGATGGGTTTTTTCAAGTGGGTTTTTTTAAAAAAACCCACCCGGGTTTTTTCAGGTCGGGTAAAATCATAACAACCCTGACCCACGTTCTCTGTTTAAATGCAATTGAAGTAAATTGTACGAACTAACATTACAACACTGTGACGTAAAACGTAACCGCAAAATGTGCTGAAATTTTACTGAAATATTTTACAGTGTTGTTTACTAGAAAGAGACATTTTATTCATCAAAAATATTTAAATAAATTATTTGCAAAATATTTCCGGAGGTATTTAATTGTGAATGGACAAGTTGCATGAAACGCGAAATTCATAATATATGTGTTTTTCTGGTACATTAGAAGCTGCAGATTCCGAATGTAAGGTTAAATATTTACAAATATGTTTAATTTCAACAAAAAATGCATTAGAAATTTGCCGAAAATGTACGTCACTGAAAACAGCTCTGACGTCAACTGTTATGTTTTTGGCGATGTTTCGATCTATGCTGTAATACACTTTATAAAATAGTAAACCTTACAATTTCTGCGAAACCTCATTAAAAGAAGAAGACAATATTATTTGTAACCAGTTCATATCAAGGAAGTTAAACAGCTTGTTCCAAGTTTGGTTGTTAGTTAAAATACACACACTAGAGCGCTTATGAGCTATTGCAGAACTATTGACTGTTGGATCTGATCGGAATAGTCGAGTGAAATCGTTCAACGTTTGAAGAAATTAACTGGAATGAACATGACATGTTTCTGTAAAATAGCATAACTTTTTAAAGAGTTTGATAAGGATGAAAGCACGTTTCATAGTTTCAAAAGCGATACAGTGAAACGTGATACGAAATAACACGCCAAGAACAAAAAAAAAAGCCAACCGTGACGTCATCTGTTATGCTAAGAGAGGTTTAACAGGAGTGACGTATCATTCACTTTAAAAATGAATTTAAAAATAAATACATCTTTAAAACCAGAAATACTTGAGTTTTAGAGGTTTTTCAATATATGCTTAATCGAATAAATATGTTTGTGGAAAACGCTGTAATTGTCCATTGTACGAACTAACATTACAACACTGTGACGTAAAACGTAACCGCAAAATGTGCTGAAATTTTACTGAAATATTTTACAGTGTTGTTTACTAGAAAGAGACATTTTATTCATCAAAAATATTTAAATAAATTATTTGCAAAATATTTCCGGAGGTATTTAATTGTGAATTGCTAAATTAGTTAGCCTGACTAGATTTATTTCGGTGATTAACTGTTTGACTGTGAAATCATAATTAAACTTTCATATATCATATTTTAGTTACGTCGGTTTTATTAAAAAATATTATAATAAAAAAAGATAACGAATACTATTTGCTGTTTTTTTTATAGCTAGATAGTTGAATAACAAACTAAACTGTTCTTCGAAATGCAGTACGTCTGGTCACCTTAGAATAAGCATAATTAAAATTAGATTGCCGATTTATGTTCTATTTTCATGTTAACTCCTTTTTTAAAAAAGAAAATATACATGGATTTAATTAGAACTTAAGCTACATTTATACATAAAAAAGGAATAAACTTACACAGTGGATAAGTCTTGAGCTTTAACGTGGAAATATTTACACACATTGACGATATTGGTTTTCATATTTTGCTGCAATTCCATATCCTTGAACGAATATTCAGCAACTTTTTCCAATGCATCTTCTGGCCAGGCCTAAACACAGAGAACTACCTTTACAACCAGACATTTTCCGGAATATGATAGTTGTAGACACACAAATCCAGTAGTATAAAAAAATGTAACAATTGTAGACATAGGTGAATGATCCTCATTGGCAATACTAAACCAATAGAGCTTTTACACACAACCTAAAAAATACAGTACTGACTACATGAGTTGATGATGAAGAAACAGTAAGTGCGTCAACGGTAAAATTTGTTTTATTATAATTCCACTACAGATAGCTTTAAAAGGAAATGAGAGAGGTAGCCGGATTTCTAAACCAAAGTCTTCTCTATGAAAAAAAAAAATTCTAAGCTGAATTTAATACAGCCGGAGTAATTAGGCTTAGAAAATTATAATTTTCATTTTATTAACACACAGAGACCTGGCTGCTTCTGTTCTTTCCCCTTTAAAAGTGTCATTATTAGAGTGAATATTATTGATTTTAAAACCGTAATCACGATCCAATTAAACTATTTCCTGTGGCACAGGGAACACAGCATAATTAAACTGAAACTATAGAGTAAAACTGGCCAAACACTACCAAGTTTTCATGTGTATACCTGGAACCAGTCTATAGTGCAGCAGTTGACAAGGGAGGGAAACTGCCTGAGCCTGACCCGAAAGGCGTTTCCTATGGGGCTCATGGCGATCACAATATGCAGGTTCTCGCTGGACCTCTTGACGAAATAGGAGAACAGGGCCAAAGGCGAGAGGTCGGCACCTTCTTCTTTCTCGACCAGGGGACGAACGGCCTGACGAAAATGAAAATAAAGGACTTTTTTTTAGAATCTTTTTAGAATTAACTTCACAACTTCAGTTTACAGGTTTTAGATTTAAATTAACCTAATCAGAGGTTAGGTTAGGTTTTGAATTATCGTCGCACTAGAGCTACACGAGGGCTATTGGCGACGGGCGTCGTATTTTTAGAACCACAGTCAAGTGACGAGCCGACACCTGAATAGGCACCCAACGCAACCGTTAAGGGCGACATCGTACGCAGCGTTAGGACTTTGGAGGATATTTAACGTGCACTCCCTTACACGGGGTATTATTCGTCGGACATTTTTGGCTGCACGGGCCGTTTATAGGTCGGCAGTATTTTTGGCGGTGCCCGGACCCGAACCTGGGACCTTTCGCATGCTAGGCGAGTGCCTAACCGACTGGGCTCCCCAGCCCCCTAACCTAATCAGAAATATAAGGTAATGAAAGTATTGTGATGAGGTCGAAAATAAGAAAGGGAGATTTTGTGTTTTCTACGCGTTGCGTTGTGGAGGGGTCTGACTCTAGAAAAGTGGCATCTGTCTGAGGTCTACAGATCGCACCAAAAGCGGTACGAGCTTCAAAATCGGTATGCTACTTCCTAATGCCTGTCCGACATTACATAAGGTTTTTGAGAAAATTGAGCATGGGCAAAGGGTTTCTGCCATATAACATTTTGGTTTTAAAGGTATTGCTGAAAAACGAAAAACGTCTTGTGCAAATCTTTAATCGAATTCTTAAGCATCATAAATCTAATATTGATTGGTAATAAAAAAAATGTGTGATGTTTCACAGCTTTAGTTTTATACTAACTTTCCATTATAAAAGATAGAGTTCAAGATTCTTAAATGAGCCATTGTGCTTAGGTCAAATGTGCTTAGAAAAGCAGCTCGCAAGTATCAATGATTTATTTCTATAAAAATGATGTATTACTTGGGTTAAGTACGAAATTTGAATGTTTTGCAAAAAGACTGCAATTCAGCAGTAAATGTTAATGTCATTTTGCATTAAAAGAATGTTTATGGAAAGTAATTATAGCAGGTTGGATATGACGAATAAATCATATCAAAGTGTTAACACTATGTTTTTGCAAGCATAAAACGTGCATTGTATAAATGACTACTAATAATTTTATAACTTATTTATAAACAGATTATGAGCTTTCTACCATATAAAGGGACCTGAGGTTGTAATTTACAGCAAAGTCATACTCAAGGGGTCATACTCATAACTCAAAGTGGTGTCAATGAATGTTTTATCTTTCATTTGATATTTTATAAACAAAATTTGGAGAAAAAACTCAATAAAGAAACTTTCACCATTAATTTAATTTTAAGTGAAAAGATTAAGGAGACAAAATTTTTTAATGCTAATAAAATAAGTTACAGGCTGAGAAAAGATGTAAAATTTCTGCTCCTGAAATTTATTATTTATTTAGCATATCTGTAATTATACTAATAAATATTAGCCTCTAATAATATGGAAAAAATATATATATTTCCAATTGTTTAAAGTGTGTGACAACATAAAAAACCTTAACCGCTTCTTTCCAGAGTTACACGTACATGGACTTTTGTAAAATTCACTTCAAATCAAACCTCTATTTTACAAATTCAAGCATTAATTCATTATTAAATGTTCAAGCAAGTCTTGCTTGCTTACTAGTCAAAACATTTTTAAATATATAATTGTTCATAAATTACGATTGTATAAAATTCAGATGTGTAGGAAGAAGAGGAGTGAAGAGGTTTAATTAAATTTGAAAATGTATCAACTTGCCTCTATTTTCTCTTGTTTTTCGTCTACTGCAAAGAGGTTGGGGACTTCTCCAGAGTTCAAAAGATTGTCAATGTCCTCCAGAAAACGCTCTTCTTTGATTTGCGTGTCAGTCATCAGTAAAACCGTCCCTTTCCCATCGGCACCAGCGGATTTCATTACATGCTATAGAAAAACAAAACTAGCTTTATTTACCCGCCGTTGCACGGGTGTACCCTTAATAACGGGGATTGGTTTTTTTTATGTAAACTTTTATTTTAGGCTAATTGATCTCCTCTAAATTGGTCAACACCCCATCAAGATATTATAATATCCCATTCTGATTCATCATTAAAAAAAAAGGTAGATGTCCGATTGTATCCTGTACGTACGACTGTACGTCCGGACAGACATCTGCCACCAATCACCAATCCTGTCTATCACCAATTATTCATTGAAATAGCATTGAAATTTTATTTCAAGTCATTTTAATCGCTGTTGACACATCAACAATGGCATGAGAAACTTTATTTAAAAGTAATATTTGAATCAAAATTTATTTGTCATAAATCAGTTTGAAATGACGTCATAAAATGCAGCTCAATGGAATTCTTTGATTGTTCATGTATTTGTTTACTAAGATAGCGGCAAAGCATTATATATATATTTTGCATAAATTTTGGTTAGTTTTAATTTACATTTCTTACTTCTTTTTTTAGTGCAGGTTACAGTAGTTTCATGTTTTTTTTGTTATCACTAAATATTTAATTATTCTTTGAACTACAAATACATCAAGCAGACGATAAAAATATATAACTTAAATTTGCGAAAGAAAATTAATGAAAATAGTTGACTTTGGCTTTTAGGAATTTAAATTATACCTGGATGCTCTGTTTGACGTCTTTTTTTCTAATATCTTGTGTAGGAACAGTTGTTGATGACATTTAAAAACTTATAATACTTGTTTTCCCGATAAGAATTTCAGTAAGTATTTAAGTAAAGATAGGTTATTTTAGTTCTTTTAAACCTTGTTATTTTCTGTTTAATTAACAGATTTCTTTACAGTGGGCAGTGCATGAATAATTGTATTAAAGCACTGTAGAGGAGCACGGTGAGTCTGTCTCGCTGGCATTGGCAGTTTGTACTTCCTCATACGATGTTCTGCATGTGCTATAGGCGAAGTCTGGGTCTTGAGTATGACGAGTGAAAATGCTTTTGTTAATGTCTTGGCGAAATAATGGCGATGTTTGGCTTAAGTTTAACTGTCCTTGGTCCAGTGCATCTTGTGTATGGACAGCTTAAGAAACAACAGCAAAGTAGTCTTACCTTGGATCCCTTGATCGTTGAGGAAATTTGCGAACTTGTTTTCCGATAAATTAAAAAAACGAAAAGATATACAGACAAATGTGGTGCACGAATTTCCTTAAAGTATTTAAGTTACAAGAAGATAGGCTATTTTAGTTCTTTCAGAACTTGTTATTTTCTTTTAAATTAACAGATTTTTATACAGTGGGCAGTGCATGAATAATTGTATTAAAGCACTGTAGAGGAGCACAGTGAGTCTCTCGGGGCAAGTTAGTTTGTACTTCCTCATACTATGTTCTGCATGTGTTAAAGGCGAAGTCTGGGTCTTGAGTATGACGAGTGAAAATGCTTTTGTTAATGTCTTGGCAAAATAATGGCGATGTTTGGCTGCTAAAGTTTAAATGTGATTGGCCCGGTGCATCTTGTGTATGGACAGCTTAAAAGAAACAACAGCAAAGTAGTCTTACCTTGAATCCTTTGATCATTGAGGAAATTTGCGAACTTGCTTTCCGATAAATTAAAAAACGAAAAGATATACAGACAAATTTGGTGCACGAATTTCCTTAAAGTATTTAAGTAACAAGAAAGTAGTAGGCTATTTTAGTTCTTTTAGAATTTCTTGTTTTCTGTAAAATTAACAACATTTTTTGTAACAGTGATCTCACCTTGATGTCCTCCCTCCACTCGTTGAGCGAGTACTTCTTGGTGATCTCCGGCTGGAAGAGGGCGTGCCCGGTGACGAAGGTGGCCAGGCGTGTGACGGACTGCCGACCGCTTCCCCCTACCCCCACCAGCAACGCGTTGCCCCCCGGCATAGACAGCACCCGGCACATTCTTGAGAGGTGCTCCAGAACGTACCTGTTGGAAAAACATTATGCTGAAGAAGCCTAGCTTCCATTTGAATGGAAGTTGTGATTTACGCTCGAACCTCAAAAACCGGTTTTATAAATCCGTTTTCCACGAAACCGGTTTTTCAATGGCAAAAAAAAAAACGGTTTTGAAAGTTTTTTTTTCAGTTTCTTATTAATGAATTGAAAAAATCAATTAATATGTAAACTTAACTTTCGAATTAAAAAAAAAAACAATTTACACAGTCAATTTTAAATGTTTAAAGTGTTTTGTTGAAAACTAAGTTCTAGGTTTTCTTACTTTCTTATTATTTAAAATTATAATGTTCCTTTTTTTGTTCCGGTTTTTCTAATAGTTTTGAGTATTTTTATTAAGCTTTGCATTATTCCATCTCTATTTCCTTTTCCTTTTTTTTTAAATTTAATTCCACCCATTTGCTATCTATGCCGTTGACATAGTGCAAAACTAAAAAAAAATTGTAAAAAAATTATATAATAAAAAAACGCTGATTGCGGTTTTTTAGAAAAACAAACAATTTCCAGTTTTTAGACGGTTTTCCCCTCAGAAAAACGGGTTTAGACCGGCCTCATGAAACAACCGGTTTTTCAGTCGAAACCGAGGGCAATTTATTTAACCTATTTAAAAAAAGAATAATTTAGAGACTAGGTTATGTTGAAAAAGCGTAAGGACTCCTAGTTGTTGTTGTTTCTAATGCCACTCGGTAACCGAGCCCGGAGTAGAGAACTACCCGATTTTAAGGCGAAGTGGGGCGGCTTCCGTTTTTATTGAGCGCCACAAGGGAGGAAGTCCGACTTTTGCTCGCAGCATGACACATCCGTTTTACAGGAAGGTCCCTTTCACACATCCATTCTCACTCACATATCGGAATTTTGATCCAGATCAAAGGCCGATAACCCCCTGATCTGGTACCCCCCAGAGGTATTAATTTGGTATGGGAACATGGAGGACTTTGTGACCACGACATATTTAACGTGCCCCAGCCACCATTAGCAACACGGCGGTCTTCAGTCGAATACAAGCGCCGACCCAGCAACCATCAGAACTGCGAGCACCGCCGAGGACAGAACCCACCCCACAACCCTTCCGATGCGAGCACGACGCTTCACACGACTGAGCTACCGCGGCTCAGGACTCCTAGTAATTGCTTCAAGAGCAACGAATTCTTCTCACCTGAAAACAACCATATCCATCGGGGATTTACAAGACCCGTTATAGTCTTCCAAGCATCTAGTTACAATACTTTCGAAGGTATCTATGTTTTGAACTTCGTCGTATAACCTGTCTTGTGGCTTCCGATCGTAATGCATGTATGTTCCAAACATTAAGTTTCTCAAGTCATCTTCCGATACCTACGAAGAGAAAACATTTTTGAAATAGCATGAGAGATATAAAAAGTCTTTTAAAAATCAAAATGAGCTAGAATCTCTTTAACAATATTCTTCATAAATTATCGATTTATTTGAAACAACTAGTGTATGGGTCAATATTAAGAAAATTGTAGATTTGCGTCCTGGCGAATTTTTTAAAAAAAACTCTTTTTTAAAAAAACAATCTCTTAAACAATATTCCTTACTTAGTAAAGATAAAATAAAATCCTCACATTTTGTGTTCATTTCTGACTGGGAAAGGTTTTGGAGTTTTTTAAAAGTCAGACCGGTAACGTGTCACAACTAGTGATCCCTTTTGTGCAAAGATATCTTATATTCGATTTATATTGTCAAAAATTATACTTTATAATGAAAATTGTTGTTACTAATGCCACTTGGGAAACCCAAGCTCTTCCCGCGGAGCGGGCAAGGATTAAGGCAAATGGCTACGGTTCCTGAGGAGAGATGCCCGTGTAGAGACTAAACGGCAGGAATCCGACTTGGCATCGTGCTGCCAGATGCTGCCATCTATCGCCACCTCCGCAATTTAGACATGTCCCTGAAGGGGAGGGAAATAGTCTCCAGGGACCTGTACCCGTGGGAAACTGCGCCATGACCGCCCACAGGACTTTCGGATCCACAGATTTAACGAGCACATACTCATATAATCGGTGGATCTTCAGTGGTATCGGGACTCGATCGCGGGACCTTCCGATTCCGAGAACGAAGCCTTCACCACTAGGCTATCCACGGCCCCATAATGAAAATTTAATTTATTTAATCTTTATGAATATTGTGCATCATTTTTATAAAAATGTATCCCTTTCCCAAATACGCATAAGACGCAAAATATACATGTTACGAGTCACATCGGTAACATCAATTTCCGAAACAAGCTCTGGGCCGAAAACGGCATTTCCAGAAGAAAATTAAGTCATTGAATGGTCCTCGTAGACTATTTACAAAGTTCCATACCTCAAATTCAAAATTTCTGAGGAAAGCAAATAAGATTTTTTTAAATTTAATTTCCTTTATATACGCACACTTTTGAGAAGCTCAAATCGGTAACGCACCCTAAAAATAATAGAAATATATATAATATTTTTTTAATGAAATGATAGTTTTCGTAAACGTGAAGAAGCCAACGTGGTTTTCAGGTCAACGAACAAGAAATGAATTAAAAAATACTTATATGAATTATTCAGATCGATAACAGTAAGATTCGTAACGTTTATCAAAATTCGATAAGTTACAGATGAAATGGTTACGTTACCAATTTTTTTGTAAACAAAAACACTAAAGCATAGTTCTTACGATATTTTGGAGTTTTCATAGATGATTGATATTATAATTTAATTTCGTTGTCAGATTTACAACGCCTAAGCACATCTGTAAAATGGCACTTTTCTTAATATTGACCCTTAAACATCCATACGATTTCATGATGAGAAGAAAAAAATCTTAGACTATTTACCTTTCCATCTTCCGAAAAGCATATGGAACTAAAGAGGGCATTAAAGTTTTCTTTGAACTGCATTTCTGTCGTTCTTTGGATTTTGCTAAAGAAATATAAATAGTACTTTCGACTTAGATTATGAAACTATAAAAAAAACCATTTATATTCTTTGAATATCATGCAAAAAAATATAAAAAAAGAAAAATTTCGAAACTTACTGGAAGAGCCAACTGCAGTCTTCTTTATCTGTTAACCGGTCGTAGAAAACTCGATAAACTTCATGAACCCACAGCCTGTGAAATTAAAAATCTTTTATTAATGTATTAAGTTGACTAGTTATAAAATATTAAATCTTCAATTTTATACAAAGTATTTAAAAATATAATGTAATAAGAACATTTAATGTTAGACTATTAACATCGATTTAAGGTATCTCCCTACCTTGAAAACGTCAAATTTTGACAATTTTCACAATTTTATTTTACTGTTTTAAAGAGAAGCCCTATTATTTACGTTTAAAACAATGTTGAGATTTTTACTCTACGACATTTTAATCGAAAGTTATGGCTATTTCAAAAAAGCATAGCCCACTGTGTACTTCTGAAACCCGTAACTTTAAACGCGTTTTCTGAAGAACGGTAATTTTCAACGACAATGTTTTTTTAAAACCTGATATCTCAAAAACTACTTGATATAATATAATAAACACGTTGTAAAAATTTTATTACAAGTTTAAGTGTGTTTTGAAATGAGTCTAAGTAAAATCACTGATAGAATTTATTTTATGGACTTTTTAATATTAAAATTTCCTTTTTTTGTAAAAATTTCTATAAACATGGCTTTGATACTATGCGATTCCTAAAATATTAGGAATATTGCTTAAATCTCATTTCAAAACATATAAGAAGGTCTAAAGAATGACTCTGCCTAATATGAATGTGGAACAAATGAATTATTTTTTTTGACTTTTGATGTTTTGCGTAGCTCTTATATTTAAGGTAAATTTTTTCAAAAATTGCATTTTTTTAAAATAAATTAAATTTTAATTACAATTTTTTTGGTCAAAAAATATTCCATTTAACATTATTATTCATCATTACCACTTAAAAAATTAGTTAATTTTAAAGTATTAAAAAATTAGACCCCTCAAGGTAGGGGGCTACCTTAAGAAAGTATACACAACACATCAATGATCCTGTTACACAATTAGAAGACGGCATAATTATAACGCTCATTAGGTACAAAAACGCGGGGTGATATTTCACTCAGGTCGTCACGACACTACCTATATATTAGTATATAGTTATTCCAGTACCAACATCATATAGTTGCTGGTCCTCCGCACCTGATGATCAAATATATCTATTCTGTTCAAAATCAGAAAAAATTTCTCTGAACTTCTTTTCAAGACGTGAATCTCCTATGGATTCTGTCACATGTTCATATAGTTTAGTACGAGGACTGTTTTTTTTTTCAACCTCCGATGGGCTGTAGCAAAAAGACGGGTCAAGATACAAAAAAGATTTTTTTTACCAAAAGTAAAGTACAATACTGCTTATTTCTCCATATAATCATCTTGGCGATGGAGGCATTTGTTATACCTGTAAACAAGCTTTGAAATACCCTCTTCATAAAATGTAGCCGCCAATGATTGGGAGGGAGTTGTGACGGTTTCGTTTAAAAAAGTAAATTTGGAAGCTTTACGTCAATTTTTTTTCTGTCCTCCAAGCCACTACTAGTCCATAATTCACGTATGGTAAACCTTTGAGTTTCCCCAAACACTTGGTCAACTCGTTGAACAATACCGTCTGTAGCGACAGACTTGCTTCCTTGGTCCCCTTCTTCATGAACATCAGTATTGTTCAGCGAGTTGACCAAGTGTTTAGGGAAACTCGAAGGTTTACCATAAGTGAATTATTGATAAGCATAGTGGCTTGGATTGTAGCGCTTCCAAGTTGACGTTAAGCTCAAAGAAACCGTCTCAACTCCCTTCAAATCATTGGCGGCTACATTTTATGAAGAGGGTATTTAAAAGCTTGTTTACAGATATGGCAAATGCTTTAATCGTCAAGGTGATTATATGGAGAATAAAGCAGTATTGTACTTTACTTTTGGTAAAAAAAATCTTTTTTGTATCTTGACCCGTCTTTTTGCTACAGCCCATCGGAGGTTGAAAAAAAACAGCCTTCGTATATACACTGCTCAAAAGAATTAGGGGAATTCATGGATTAAACCCTTTCACCTCCAATAATTTCATTTGGAATCATCAGCTTGCGATTTTTTTCTCTCATTAAGTTGAGCTTGCACTTATTTATCGTTAGATGGAAGAATCATGTCTTTTGAAGAATTAAATAATGTTGGTTTTAATTAAATGAAAATATGAAAAATATGGTAAAATAAAATTCACTCCCAAAAAACTTTATGAAAAAAAATTGACCCTAAATTCGAAACGCTTGCATTCTTAGATGTTTAAAAATTGATTTGAACTTTTTTAACAAATAAAGTTTTGAAAAAATTATTGTTATAATTTATTCAAAAGTTGTGATTTCAATTTTCCCCCCTTACATTTTGGTTTAAAAAATTTAGATTTTCCCCCTAATTTTTACCATATCCTTCTGGATACATAATGAATCTATTTCACAAATTTTAGATTTTTAGAATAAAAAAATAAAACGTTGGAACTGAGAGGGTTAACGAAAGTACGCGAAGTGCTTCCCTAATTGTTTTGAGCAGTGTAGATAAACATTTCGGCGCAATATTTCACCGAAATCCTGGAACTAGCTATGACCACTATTTTGAGCGTGAATTTATCACTTTTGCAGTGAATTAAAATTATAGTTTAAGTTATTTTATAATACATTTGCCGGATTTTTCATGGGGGAAACATTAAACTTCATCTTGAAGACCGGAAAATGGTTATTAATTACCGAGGTAAATCAGGAGGAGTTGTCTGGTTGAATACTCGTCGGACTAGAACCACAGTTAGCACATCTGATAGTGTATCAACAAACTGACCCTACCTGACAAGAATCTTCATATGCTTGTCCTCCAGGGACTCTTTCCTGATGAGGCAGCACCCGTGGATAACCCTGGCGAAATCCCTCAAGTTGAAAGTGTAGTGGGACTTGGCGGGCGTGGGTAGGAGATGGGACACGACCGAATTGTAAATCTCGGCCGTGGCAGACACGATGACCGTGGCTGTAAGGAGTGATTCCGGCGGGAAATGGTTGTTCTGGAACCGAGAAGTGGAAAGCCGACTTTTCATATGTAAATAATAGTGAAAATATATGTGATATATCGTACAAATCTTTAGAAGAATAACATCTACTTCACAGTAGAGCATACTTATTATTTAGCTAACTACAGAAATTAAGATAGTTTGGACGTCCAGATCTTTTATTATCAAGAAATCATTTAAAGTATTTAACGGGCCGAAGCTCGGCCCGCCAAAAAGAGCACACACCCTTACACCTCGAAGTCTAATTAAAAAGTGACTATTTAGTATTTTTAATGGTCGTGAGAAGAGTGGATCAGAAGTCAAAACAAAGTCTGCTGCGTCTGCGATTTCTCTGGGAAAGAATGTATTGACGCCTATTGAAACGTGGGAACTGTTCGATGGATCGGCAAGACATTAATTGAAGAGTTATTAAGAAAGAACTGAATATTAGAATATTATTGAGATTTGTATGGTTAATATTATTACTTTATAAAGATTTGTACGATATATCACAAATATAATGTGCACTCTCTCTACATATGTTATTATTCGTTAGACCTTTTAGCTGCAGAGTCCATTTATAGGTCAGCAGTTATTTTGGAAAAACCTAGGACCTTTTGCAAGCAAGGCAATCGCCTTACCGAATGGGCTCCCTAGCTCTTAGAACCTTTTTTTATTCAGAACTTAAAATAAGATAAATGAAGAGCTTAGTGGAAGAACGTGCTAAGTGACAATTTTGAAAAATTTGAGATTTTTGTATCAATGAACATATTACTAACTTCTTTAACGATAACAAGTTTCCCTTTTTTTCATAAACTTTAAGTTTAGTACATTTTTTATGGTTTGCGAGTACCGTTTTCAACGTATCTAAGTGCAAACGAAAAACTTTAAAGCTCATTTTCTCGCTTTCACCGGATATATCACATATACAGTTGTTAACTGCAGTGAGCAGCTAAACTGCAGTAACTAGCCTAAAGACTTGGACCGTTGTTGCAAGCCACTCGATTTCTCCAAACAAACGAGTAAGTACGCGAGTACAAGAAAACTTACTGAAAAAGACGAATTATTATTTCAGGGCAAAAATGGTCCGATTTGTTGTTGTGGTTACTGCAGTTTACTTGTCCGCGGCAGTTAAGGGTGTTAGATCAAGTGCCACTACTGAAACAGTATGTGAAACGAAGCATAATATAACACTTTAAGTTGAGTTGAAGAGAATAATCGTCGCATTAGGGCTACCCGAGAACTATTGGCGACGGGCATCGAAATTTAGAACCACAGTTAAGTGACAAGCCAGCAACTGAGTGGGCACCCAACGTAACTCTTAAGGGCTACATCGTACGCAGCGTTGGGACTTTGAAGGATATTTAACGCGCACTTCCTCTGCATGGGATATTATTCGTCGGACATTTTTTAGCTTGCACTAGTGACCGTTAGCGTACACAGGGGTCTTCAAACGGCAGGGTTCGAACTCGCAACCTAAGGGATAACAGTCCAACACCTTACCAACCAGGCTACAATAGCCCAACCAGCCCAAAGTGCCGCATGAGACGGGGGGTGACATCGTTCCTCCCCCCCCCCCGGGGGGAGACCCATGGCCACGATGAACTGAGTGTCCAATAAGTGGACGGAAGACTTCTCTTTCTTTTCGAACTGTTAATTGAATCTAACTTGAATTATTTAGAGCCACAATCAAGTGATGCGAGGTATGACGTTGTTCAAAATTGGTCACATGACTTCCGCAGGGTTCAGGAAATAGAGTACTAAATTTAAAGTCTATTAGGTCCTTAGAGGTTTCAGACAGACTGACAGTCTAATAGAGGGACCAATGTTCTAAAACCCTTTTTTTAAGAATCGCCACCTTCCAAAACGTGTAAAATAAACCCACAAAATCCCCGCTTTGGATTTTCGATCCCATCATGATACTTTCATTACCTTATATTTCATATTTGGTAGTAAAAATGGACACAAAGACTAAAAAAATGATAAAACTACCATCCTACCTTGAAATGGATGTTCATGATGGACGAGAATATGGAGTCCATGGTGGCGGTGCTGAAGGCCGTTATCCCGACCAGCCCGAAGTGCCGCATGAGACGGGGGGTGACATTGTTCCTCGCCCCCCCGGGGAGACCCATGGCCGCGATGAACTGCGTGTCAACCAGATGGACGGACGACTTCTCTTTCTTGTCGATCCTACAACAGAACACAAAAGCTATACTGTTGTTGTTTCTAATCCCCCGTTTATCTGACGAAGTCAGACAATATCAGTGAATCCGTTGACAAGATTGAAGTCTGACACCAGAAGTGGACAGTTGTAAATGTCTTCCCAGTCCAGTTCAAGGCAGTCCAAGATGTGCTGAGGTGATGCCTGTTCTTTTTGGCCTTTAGGGCAAAGAGGAAAACTTTTGCCACCCCCAGAATATGTAAGGCTTTTTAGTGTCCATTGGCTAGTCGGGACAGACGGGTGTTGGTTTGCCGGTCACAAGGAAGAGAAAGGGAGAGTCCTGGTTTTTTGGCTTTATACCAGTCGTGAGACGGGGGTATTAGCCAATTCTCTTTATTCTGAGCTACCTTCATTGAGTATAACTCCTGATATGCGAGTTCTTGGGTAGAAGGGACTGGGTGTTCTAGTCCCTCCCTAGCAAGAGTGTCGGCCACTTCGTTTCCGTGGATATCTACATGAGATAGGACCCATTGAAAGTGCACTTTGTGCTGTTTGGATATGATCTTAATTTTTCTTAGGATAGATAGGCTGGTTTTGTCGACTATGTGGGCACAGTTTTTGAGATGTTGAATTGAACTGCGGCTGTCAAACAGTATCCATAAGGAAGCTATACTACTACAGGGTGGCGCTAATAAAAGTGGTCCGGCTTAGAAGTAGGGATATAACAGGAAATGCTGCCAAGTCAAAAACCAATGTAAAAACTGGTTTGCCATGTGAAGCCCTTGATCGCTTCAATAATAAGCCCAAACAGACACTAGGCGAATTATTTGCCCCGGTAACTATACCATCTTCACCAGTGCACTGATTTTCGCACACTTGCACATCTCGCACTATGATCTGGTAGTCCATGCGCAGATCTAGTCCAGTAAGAACCAAACCAACCAATGAAAAAACAGATTTGCCAAGTGAAGCCATTGAAAGCTTGAATAATTCGCGAATTCGACTTCAATAGTTTTTCTCTCCCAGCTTTTCCCTGCATTCGTAGCTCCATGCCGGGGCCACTTTTATTTGCGCCACCCTGTATGTCTGAACTGACCTATCTGACATGTAAACTAGATACATACATATTTTGCGTCTTATTTCGTATTTCGAGATAGTTTATAAAAATGAGGCATAATATTGATAAAGCAAGTTAAATAAAGTAGTTTTCATTCTAAAGTATATTTGTTATGACAATATAAAGCGAATAAGATATCGTTGTAAAATAAGCATCGCTAGTTGACCTCTAGCAACGCGTTAACTATCTGAATTTTGAAAACTTAGTTTCCCCAGTAAGAAATATACACAGAATGTGCTGATTTTAGTAGGATTTAAAGACAAAATGTGGTTACTAAGTAAGAAAAATAGTTTGAGACTATTTTTTAAAAATAATATTAAAAATTCAGTATGGGACGCAAATTTACAATTTTCTTACCATTGACCCATACATTAAAAATTAATAATCACCCATAATTACAAAATTAATTTTATATTTTAATGTAAAATTAATTTTACAGTTTAATGTAAAATTAATTTTACATTAAAATGTAAAATTACAGGGTGGCCCAGCGGGTAGTGTTTGAAACAAATGAAAAAATAAAAACAAATAAGAGACACGAGAAGAATTTAATGACGTTTATTGAATGGACATATTGGGCAATTAATGATAAAGAGGTTCGAAGTGCCCGCCATCTTTAACAAGGACAGCAGTTAGGCGGTTCTCGAATCCAAGCATACTCCATACTCCTTACCCATACCTTCCTCCTTTTGTTTGACCAATTATTTTTGTGGGAAGCTTTTTTTAGCTTTTGTGAGAAGTTCCACAAAAAGAATTGGCCAAACAAAAGGAAGGAATATGGCAGGAGTATGGAGGAAGGTATGGGTAAGGAGTATGGTTGGATTCGAGAACCGCCTAACTGCTGTCCTTAGGGCCGTAGTGAGCCTAGTGGTCAGCGTCTCGGTCTCGGGATCGGAAGGTCCTGCGATCGAGTCCCGGTACCACTGAAGACCTACCGAGTATATGCGGAGTACGTACTCGTTAAATCTGTTGGGTCCGAAAGTCCTCTAAGTTCCCATACCAAATCAATACCTCTGGGGGTGACAAGCCAATTCTGGGGATCCTCTAGTTGGCCTCTGTCTCTAAAAATTAGATGGATCCACTTATGTGTGTGTGTTGTCTGTTTGTGTCTGTCTTACTTGACGAAGGTTTATAAGCGGGTCTCTGACCAAGCACACAAACCTGAATATATATGTCTGCTGTCCTTGTTAAAGATGGCGGGCACTTCGAACCTCTTTATCATTAATTGCCCAATATGTCCATTCAATAAACGTCATTAAATTCTTCTCATGTCTCTTATTTGTTTTTATTTTTTCATTTGTTTCAAACACTACCCGCTGGGCCACCCTGTAATTTTATATTTTAATGTAAAATTAATTTTGTTCCGAATGTCTTACCACATGCCATGGTCAAAGTACTGCCTTAAAAGTTCAATAGGTGGTTGGGCTCCGTATATTTCAACTGCGGGCATATTCAAGTCATCGATGAAAATGACGCACTTCTTTCCGAATGGAGGACCGAAGACGCCTTTTCGTCTCTTCTCCAATTTAGACATGATGATGTCCTGCATTTTGAAAGTCGATGATACAATATCAGTATAGGGTAGACTGACCAGTGAGTGAACAGGCCCCAGTGAATGAACAGTTAGTAAATACATTTAAAAAATAAGGATTGAAAATCCTTCCACTGGATGAATTGGCAACACTGACTTCCTCCCATCTAGTAGGAAGCTATCTAGTCTATGAATCTAGTTTTTAATTAAAATCCAACATGTTTATTGACTGGACATTTTTGTGTTCATTCACTTGGCTTTTGTACCACTTTTTATTTGGACCCCCCAAAAGACCCAAAGCAATGCAATATAAAGTCACCTCCTTTTTTTTTGTAGAATTTACATGTAATGACAGATGTGTTCACATTGTCATACACCAGAAGCTATATTTTCTTAAAAATGTATGAATTTTCATAAAACAAATTGTGCTTAAGCGTTCATTCACTGGTTAGTCTACCCTATTTAATAAAAATATTTAAAATTATCATTGAGCTATTTTATTTTTGGCTGTCAAAGCATTGGTAATCGTTTGACAGTTTTTCTTTTTAACTCGTTCTGCATGTTAAATAAGACTTTCAATTTCAATTAACTGTATTTAATGGTTTAGAGTTTGATGAAAGGGTGAGGAACTGCAAAAACCATAAAAAAAACTATTTTATCAGGGAAAATGATTATTATTTTACAATAAGTTCCACAACAGTCACAAAAAATTATAAAAATTACATTCAGGCTTTTAGCGAAAGCGTTAAGTATACGAATATCAAAAAAATTATGTAAATATATATCCACGCTTTTCATTCGTGCGTTTCCGCGATTTCATTGGTTTTATTTCGGTTTCACTCTCTATGTGCGGTCTTTTCGTTTGTTCCGTTATATTTTAGAGTTCTCTGCGTGCAACTTGTTTTTATATTCTTGCTATTCATTAAACTTTAACAATATTAAAACTATAATTAGCAAGTATGTGTTTAATCATGGACAAAAAACTAATAAAATGTTAAATGAAAAATAGTCATTATTTTCAACTCAATAAGTTGCACAACAGACACAATAAGATATAAAAAAAATTAATGAAAACTGTTTGCATTATAGTTTATTTTGTATTTTTAGCTAACAATAAGTTGCAATTTGAATAATAATTTTCTTTTAGAAAGTTTTTGACTCCCCAGTTTTTCTATTTTATTTTATTAAATAACTTATTCCATAACAAATTAATAAAAATTAAGAGGGATTGTCAGTCCCATAGAGCTAATGTATTAGTTTTGAAATCATAACTTCCGCAGAAGTATTTCTTTGCCATGTTAGCCCTTTTTCCCCAGGTATGGGAATCAACATAACATCAAAATGAAACAAATTTGAAACGAAAATGTTATCTAGCTATTTAATTATATATTTTTGAAGTTTTAAAATGCCAAAAATTACAGCAGATGGCGACACTATTTTAAAATTTTATCAATTAATAATTAAATAACCGGATGTTATTTTCTTTTCAATTTTGTTTTAAATGGATGTTATGATGATTCCCATACCTGGTGAGAATGGGATAACATGGCAAAGCAATACTTTTGCCAAAGTTGTGATTTCAAAACTAATACATTAGCTCTATGGGACTGACAGTCCCTCTTAAGTCTATGACACTGGTTGCGAAAAGCAACTTGGCTTACTTGCGCCTGACTGGCTGAAGTTTGGGTGGAGAAAGCGATGAAGGAAGGCACATAGGTCTCTCTGTCGAGACCTTTCATCATTTTATCTTGGACATACGCCGTTTTTCCTGTTCCGGTTGGACCCACTAGCAACAAGGGCCTAAGAAATAAATATATATTTCGGAATATTCTTTAATAATTGAAGCCAATTTACTTTAAAATATCAACTAAACCATTTGCAATAACCTCTTTTGTTTTAGTTGTGATGGATTAAAAAAAAATATCGATCGTTTAAAAGGTGCACTTACAAAACTCCCCTTCTCCATAGCACAACTAAGATATAGTGTCTGGTTCGTTTTTTTTGGAGACTTCTGATAATCGTATGTTAAATCGGATGAAGTCGCAATGAATGGACTCGACATAATATAGCTTAATTAACTTTTCAAGACCTTTCAAATATTCTGCTGCATTTTTATTTCAATTACCTAAAATGAAATACGAGGGCTGTTTCTTTTTTTCAACCTCCGATGGGCTGTAGCAAAAAGACGGGTCAAGATACAAAAAAGATTTTTTTACCAAAAGTAAAGTACAATACTGCTTATTTCTCCATATAATCACCTTGACGATTAAAGCATTTGTCATATCTGTAAACAAGCTTTGAAATACCCTCTTCATAAAATGTAGCCGCCAATGATTTGAAGGGAGTTGTGACGGTTTCTTTGAGCTTAACGTCAACTTGGAAGCGCTACAATCCAAGCCACCATGCTTATCAATAATTCACTTATAGTAAATCTTTGAGTTTCTCTAAACACTTGGTCAACTCGCTGAACAAAACTGATGTTCATGAAGAATGGACCAAGGAAGCAAGTCTGTCGCTACAGACGGTATTGTTCAGCGAGTTGACCAAGTGTTTGGGGAAACTCAAAGGTTTACCATACGTGAATTATGGACTAGTAGTGGCTTGGAGGACAGAAAAAAATTGACCTAAAGCTTCCAAATTTACTTTTTTAAACGAAACCGTCACAACTCCCTCCCAATCATTGGCGGCTACATATTATGAAGAGGGTATTTCAAAGCTTGTTTACAGGTATAACAAATGCCTTAATGGCCAAGATGATTATATGGAGAAATAAGCAGTATTGTACTTTACTTTTGGTAAAAAAAAAAATTTGTATCTTTTTTGTATCTTGACCCGTCTTTTTGCTACAGCCCATCGGAAGTTGAAAAAAACAGCCCTCGTATGGTAATGAAAGTATAGGAAGTATTGGAATGTAAGACATTGAAAGTTCTTCTTCCAATTGAATTTATGATTATCAAAAGTCGCAGGGTGTAAATAAAACAATATATCTCAGTTTTTTAAGGTTGCATCATTAAAGTCCCTTAGTGGATACTACCATAAAACAGTGAGTATGGGGATTTATTGACCAAATATATGAAGAGTACAGGGGAAGAACCGCTTGATTTATTAGGAGTCGTCCCGTAATTGTGTCTGCTTGGTGGACATTGGCGGCAGGAAACCGGTTTCTCTCTTTCTTCTTCGCTTGGTCCAAGCGTCGGAATCGTGCATCGCGTGAATCTCGGTAGGTAGAAAAGTCGTGGTTTAGGACTTTTCAATTAATTTGCGAATCTTAAAATTTCTCTTAATTGTTTTAGAAAAATTCGTGATTTTCAATCAATCGCACATTATATTTTTAAAGCTTAACATGATGATGAACACAGTCTTTTGAATAAAACGCGGAACTGAATTTCAGGGTTGCAGTGAGAGAAAATGCACAACAAAATTGAGAAACTGGTTTCCTTACAACAGTTTAGGCGATTACTCGCTATCATGGCCAAAGATGCCTGATGAGGAAAGTTTTCTACGAAATTAAGCGGTTTTTCCCCTGTACTCTTCATATGTAAAATAAGTCGACAGGGAAACTTGGATGTAGTAAAGACTTTTATTTCCCAGCTAGACATCGGGAGAAGATTGATTTGTCGTCTGCAGTCGACGAGAGAGTGTGACCCACAAAAATGGCGAAGAATCTCGAAAGCTCTTCCAACGACCCATTAGAAGGTCAGTGAGAAAGTTTGAAAAGGTCAACTTTAAAATGTGATGACTAAACAGTTTCTGTGGGAACGATTGATCTAGGCGACTGTTTGTCGCCGGCAAGGTGTGGTGTGGTTGGGGTGTCAAAGTACTAAGTGACATTAAGGATATGCGAAAAAGAAGTTATTAAGTTTAATTGGGGTTAAAAATATGAGATTTATTTTGTAGGGGTTAAGTTATAATATGTGATCTATTTACGTTCTTTAAAAAATATCCCAAATAAGCAAACTCGGTTTTGAGGTGAATAAAAAATTCTAACCTTTTGTGACGAATGGCGAGGTCCATCAGGTACGCGTATCGCACTGTGTCCACCGTCGGAACAATGATTTCTCTAATATTCACGGTGGTGGTGGCCAGTGGAATGATTGAATCCTTCCAGGCATACCAGAAACCGCGGCCTCTCGTCTGGAAAATACGAGAAATGTAGGTAGGTAGGTTTTAATTATCGTCGCACTAGAGCTACACGAGGGCTATTGGCGACGGGCGTCGTAATTTAGAACCACAGTCAGGTAACGAGCCGACACCTGAATAGGCACCCAACGCAATCGTTAGGTGCGACATCGTACGCAGGGTCGGGACTTTGGAACATATTTAACGTGCACTCCCTCTACACGGGGTATTATTCGTCGGACATTTTTGGCTGCACGGGCCGTTTATAGGTCGACAATTATTGTGGCGATGCCCGGACCCGAACCTGGGACCTTCCGCATGCAAGGCGAATGCCTAACCGACTGGGCTCCCCAGCCCCCTACGAGAAATGTTAAATGGATTAAAAACATTGATGTCTTTGGACTATCACTCCGATTCTCCTACATAGGCGAGTTGAGCTCAACTGAAGTAGCACTGGAGCTGAACGAGGGCAATTGGCGACGGGCGTCATGATTTAGAACCACAGTCAAGTGACGAGTCTACAATTGAGTAGGCACCCAATGCCACTTTTTGGGACGCGGAATCGTACACGGGACTTTGGAGCATATTTTAACCTTCATTACACAGGTTATTTGTCGGACTTCCGGTCTTTTATAAATCATTCTGTGCACCTATCTGGGTTCTCTTGCACGCAAGGTGCTAGGCAAGCCGAATGGGAACCCCATCCCTCTCTTCCAGTTGGGGAAAATGTGACTCAAGGTCAAGCATATATTTCTGTATCGATATTTGTTACACAAACAACCCGAATTAAGATAATACCAAGTCAGGGTCACGTTATTCCAGAAGACTCCCTTAAAGCCGCTACTTCTTGTGAACACGGTACAGCATACCATAGAGTTAGAGTTACTGTCAGTCCCATAGAGCTAATGCATTAGTTTTGAAATCACAAATTTTGCAAAAGAATTGATTTGCCATGTCATCCCATTTTCACCAGGTATAAGAATCATCATAACATCCATTTAAAACAAAATGGAA
The DNA here is from genome assembly GCA_019343175.1 of Oedothorax gibbosus. NCBI lineage: Eukaryota > Metazoa > Arthropoda > Arachnida > Araneae > Linyphiidae > Oedothorax > Oedothorax gibbosus. The sequence goes on from CM033276.1 coordinate 1,270,594, forward strand.
AAGAAAATAACACCCGGTTATTTAATTATTAATGGATAAAGTTTTAAAATAGTGACGCCATCTGCTGTACATTTTTGGCATTTGAAAACTTCCAAAATATATAATTAAATAACTAGATAACATTTCAGTTTCAAATTTGTTTCATTTCGATGGTATATTGATTCCCATAGATAGGGAAAAAGGGCTAACATGGCAAAGCAATACTTCTGCGGAAGTTGTGACTCCTAAACTAATGCATTAGCTCTATGGGACTGACAGTCCCTCTTAAGAAGAAGATGGAGATGCTTGAATCCATCGAATAAGTGAATCCATCGAAAAGTTGCCTAGTAAGCTTTAAAAAAACCGGCGCACTCAACGTTAGTTCATGCTAAAACGGGTAATTTTATTCGTTAAAAGGCGTTGATTAAAAACAAGTAGGTTTGTAACAGAATCTGTCACTTAACTCGCTTCCACATATTTGTGTTTAACAGGAAAAAACGCGCCAAACACAACATTAATTCTATATTTAACATTTACAAGCTAAATTTGGCTAGTTTCATTTATTTTATTTCGAAAATTCAATAATTATTACTTATCGTTTGCAAAAATCAATTTATATTTTAAAGAATAAATATGTCATATTCATCGCTTTTAAATTGAATGAAAACATTTCATATCACCATACAAGGATTCCGTAGTGAAATATATTTGACGTCATTTCAAACTGATCGATGTCGCAAAAATAAATTTATTTTAATTTATTGTCTAAAAGAATTAAAGTTTCTCGAGCGATTGTTGCGAATGGCAAATGTGATTTAATTCTAATAAAAACAGGGCCTTTAGCTATTTGTAATTCAAAGTTTTAAACGCCAAAATTAACTATTTTCATTAATCTTCTTTCTCAGATTTAATAATTAGACTTTATCGTTTGCTAAATTTGTTTGAAGTTCGAAGAATAATTATGTAATCTTTTTAATAAATATTTTTGTCGCCACAATTTCCCATTTACATTTCTTTCGAAAATTCACTTATTTATAGTTTGTTAAATTAATTTACAGTTCAAAAAATATATTATTTGTACAATTGATGCTTTAAAAATAAAAGCGAAACTTAGCATATTTTTTTTATGCCAAGTTAGAATTCTCTATGCATCTTTCTTCATACATATATATAGAACCATTAAAAGAACTCTATTGTGATAATACAACAATCCAAACCGAATTATATCACATAAATAAATATTTTTTCAAGTGTGTTTATTTTTATTTTAACAAAAGTTTCTCGTACGTTTAACGAAATGGCAACAGTGAAAATATTGAATAAAAATGGAATTTGCATGTTATTTCAATGTAGATTAAATTTTTAGTTATTTAAATTTTAAATAAGCTTCTAGTTTAAATTTTTTAATGAAATTTGGCATGTAGCCAAATCTGATTTTTTGCTTCAAAATGACGTATCCCACTTGTCTGTGGGACTTGTGGTTCTTTCTGTGAAAGTGGGTGACAGACGGACGGACTGAACGATTATAAAACCTTCCACTTTTTACGTTATAAACGTAGTGTGGAAGCTAAAAATGACTGTTTGCGCAGCTGTAGGCTGTAACAAAAGATCTGAATTTACTAAAGATGGTAGATTATGGTTACATCCGGTATTCCCTTCAGAGGCAAGAAAAATGCGTTTTAGTTAAGTTTTTTTTTATCAGAGAGCCAGAAGTCGCCAAGTCGATGTTAACCCTATGAAAACTCCACGGAATAACGCAAAATGGTTTGTAGAGACCGTTTGTTTAGTCTTACTACAACGTGATCGATGGATTCATTAAGCGACACGCTCCAAGTGCTCTTCTGAGCAGGCTTCACCATCTCACATCTTGGAGTGCCTGGGGCTCAGCCATCAAGATCTACTGGGAAGTCCGCTGATGGTCCTGGACTTCATTGAGGTTTTTGGACTCATGGACCTTGTCTAGTTCCGCTGGACTTTGGAGATAGGAAAAGAAAGAAAAAAGAAAGCGACCCGGTTTGTGTAATAGCTTTCGCCCGATGGATTAGACCATTTTAGCTTTGGAATAGTTATTCTTTCCCAATGTTATAGTATGGGCTACAGAAATTGAGTTTTGAAACAATGGTCTAAGTTATTCGGCTCGTTACTGCAGTTTACCTGCCCATGGCAGAGTACCACTCACCAGGAACTTGTAGTCGTAGACCGACCCCTCCTTGGGGAAAGTGCAGTCTACCTTCATGCCGACTTCCAAGGGGATGGGCTGGTCGTGGACCTTGTCGCGGCTGTCTTCGTCGCACGCTGCCCCGATCGACCACACGGTGGAGAACATGAACACACCAACGGTACACCAGAACATCTTATGGAAGTTAATTGCGATCGTGGCTCCCAGACTGCACTAACTAGTTGCGTGTCCACCTTATAAGTGTCTTTCTTTTGAACATGGCAGAAAATTCCACCTCAATTGCAGAAAAAGCTGTGACCATCCAGCCTCTCCGGGGCACATACCTAGTTCCGTCACACTTTTCAAGGAGGACTTCACAACTGTTCCCTTTTTAGATATTTATTTTCAGGCGGTCAACAGTCTACAGGAGTTGATCTGAGTTGTGCCAGACCTTTAAAGAGGATACGCAACAACCACAACACTTCTGGTGAACACAGTATTACAACAGGGAACAGAGTACCACTCACCAGGAACTTGTAGTCGTAGACCGACCCCTCCTTGGGGAAAGTGCAGTCTATCTTCATGCCGACTTCCAACGGGATGGGCTGGTCGTGGACCTCTCCGATGGTCAGCGACTTGAAGAAATCGGAGAACTTGTCGCGGCTTTCTTCGTCGCACGCTGCCCCGATCGACCATACGGTGGAGAACATGAACGCCCCGATGATCCAGCCCTAGTAGGGGTATTGAAGAAGAGAACGTACACTTTAGAAAAATGTTACTTTTACAGAAAAAAAACTTTTATTTATTTACAGAAAAGTACTGTTTCTTTTAAAAGTTGTTAATTCTTAAACGTTTTGGATACCAATTTGTTAAACTGTTCTTTTACGTCACTCCTGAAAGCCTATGTTTAGAAGAAAGTTGTGTTCATGTTTATGCAAATTTTCGTTGAGGTGGCCTATATATCCCTTTCCGACCGAGCTATCACGATCGTGCGGGTATAAAAGAGAATGTTCAATGTTCAAGCTCTTCAAAAATATTGATACCGAAGCAGCTGACTTGTACCAGTCGTTATTTGTATAAAAAAGGACTGTTTTTAAGGAGTTGCTGGCATTGATGCTGTTTAAGGCATTTTTTCGATAAAACTCTTTAGTCTCATAAACTTAAATCAGCGCCACCTGATAGCCGGTCTTAAAGGGATACATGAATCAAAACTTGTAAGCCAGAAGAGCTGTGTTTGAAATAAATTGATGTTCAGTTGAGTTGATCGTCATACTAGAGAGATGTAGTACTATAGACTACGATTGGCGACTGTTTTTAAGTGTAAAAGAAATATTTAGAACTTGGGCATGACAACATTGCAATGGCTCTTATATTTTTTTAAAGCAAATTTTCAATGTTTGCTCATTTTTATCTATTAGTTTGCTAATTTATGCATCGGTGGCTAAAGAGATAATTATCTCTTTAGCCACAGTTGCATAAACAGTAGTTAAAGTTATGGAGATGACAAAAAATTTACGATAACGTGGACAGCACGGATGATGAATAGGGAAGCGTATACTTATATTGATGGAATGTATACAGAATCCATAAAATGCTTCAAGGAGGCAAAATCTACTAAGATATTTTAAATGATATAAACACTATTTAACAGGATCAGTTTGAACAGGCTATTGCTCAAAAAATTGTCTATATGTTCTAGCAAATGGGACATTTTTATCGCTGTTTCCAACGGGAAAACAATTTAAGAACTTAAAAAGAATATATTTTCTGAAAACTGTTCATTGATAAATCATTTTTCTTAGTCATATTACGAAAATATAAAAAGATTTCTTCAAGTCTTTACCTTCATGATGCGCTTGTCTGCGCGTGGCCTATCTTCGTCCGAGCCATTAAAAATCCATTCATTAAAAAAATTTAAATTAGAAGTTTAAACATGCAAATTCCATTTTTATTCAGTATTTTCACTGTTGCCATTTCGTTAAACGTACGAGAAACTTTATTTAAAATAAAAATTAAAACTTTTGAAAGAATATTTATGTGATATAAAAAGTTTCGCTTTTAATTTTAAAGCATCAATTGTACTAATTATATATTTTTCGAACTGTAAATTAATTTAACAAACGATAAATAACTGAATTTTCGAAAGAAATGTAAAGGGGAAATTGTGGCGACGTAAATATATTTATTAAAAAATATTACACCATTATGCTTCGAACTTCAAACAAATTTAGCAAACGACAAAGTCTAATTATTAAATCTGAGAAAGCAGATTAATGAAAATAGTTAATTTTGGCGTTTAAAAGTTTGAATTTCAACTAGTTAAAGGCCCTGTTTGGCGAATTTCTTTCTGAGGTGTATAAATAGTTTTGTTTCCTGTTGAGCACAAATGTTGTGTGGAAGCAGTTTAAGTGACAGATTCTGTAACAAACCTACTTGTTATTGTTCGTTTAAGGAAAATAGATGGTAGTGGGAATTTTATGAATGCAGATGAGAAAAGATGTCTTTACCTTCATGACGCGCTTGTCTGCGTGTGATAAGGCATCTTCGTCCGAGCAGGCATCGCCCATCACAATGTCCACCAGTTTCAGCAACGAGTCCACTAAATGGCTGTCACTCGTTGGAATGAGCTCCTAGTTTTAAAAAAAAAATGGTTTATGTAACTTAACATTTAGCAGTGACAAATATTGGTTATTGGTGTTAAAAAAAAGAAAGGACAACACAACATTATGGTTTAATCAGTGGATATACTGACCCAATAAAACCCTTTTTGTTACTCAAAATGGCGTTCCATGTCTGCAAGTAAACTACTAAAAACCCGAATGTAACATAACTTATAATTTGTAACTTTTCCGGTAGTTATATAATATTCCCCTATAAGCAGGGCCGGATTTCTAAATGGGCTAAGTAGGCTGTAGCCTAGAGCGGCGAATTTTTTGGGGCGGTAAATTTTACGACCCATTAAAGCAGCATTCGGCATAAAAATATTATAAAAATACGAACATTTTTAAGAAAGAAAACAAATAATTTACATTAATGCGTAAACCGTCGTAAATGTATATATAATACTAATATTTCGTAGCAAACATGGTAGCTGCGAAGGCAATTGCATCCCTCCTCCCGGATTTCGAAGTTAAAAGAAAAATAGTCTAACAGTTTTTTTTTTTTTAAATAGCCTATTTCGCTTTCGATTTAGCGTGTAAAGGTATATAGATGTTCTAATATGTGTATCTATTTTAAACAGCACATACCACCCTATATTTTGCAACTAACCAGCTACCTTTCCCCGAAGGAGGATAATATTGTGACAGGGGCGGCAAATCAATCGTAGCCTACAAGCGGCAAATCTTTAATTCCGGGCCTGCCTATAAGGGAACTTCAATACCTTTAATGCCTAAAAAAACCATTTTGAGCCTACTTTCGGATTTTTCTTATTCAAAAAGAATTAGAAAATTGGAATTTAGGTATTGTGTCATGCTGAAGATGCCACCAGTCTGTCCATTTAGGCGTTTTCAAAATACGCCAAATGTCACTGGACAGGATGCTAGGACTTGCCCCTTGCATGAATATTTTCTTTTAATTTTCAAAAAATAATTTTACAGCAGAATATTCGTACTAATTTCTAAAAGCGTAAATATAGTGCCCTGTAAGCCACATACATTTATCATATTAAAAAAACAAACTGTAAAAATATTCAATACATCCAAAGATATTTGGCTTAGAATTTTTTTTTTTCAATTGAATCAACACAGAGAGAAGACTTCGGTTTAGAGACCGCTCCCATTCCTCCCTTAACAAAATTATTTACCTTCGGATTCTGCAAGAAATAACTTTTTAAAATAAGATAGACCATTCAAATTCAGACGTGTAATTTAGTTTTCAACGACGCAACACTTTTAAGTTTTAAGATATAAAAATAAGAAAATGAAAAATGACCATACATTTGAAGAGTACAGGGGCAAAACCCCTTCATCGACAGGGAATCTGCCCGTATTGAAATCTGCTTGGCGAGTAGTGCCGATCGGAAACCGGTTTCTCCCTTGATTTTTCTTCCGCGGTTCAAGCGCCATGCTATTTTCTGCTGTGAATCTCGATCCTACAGATAGCAAACAAGTGCGCTCCGTTATAAGTTTAGTTTAGTTTAGTTTGAATTATCGTCGCACTAGAGCTACACGAGGGCTATTGGCGACAGGAGTCGTATTTCAGAACCACAGTCAAATGACGAGTCGACACCTGAGTAGGCACCCAACGCAAAAGTTAAGGGCGACATCGCATGCAGCGTTAGGACTTTGAAGGATATTTAACGTGCAACTTCCTCTACACGGGGTATTATTCGTCGGACATTTTTGGCTGACATTTGGCATTTTTGGCCGTTTATAGATCGGCAGTTATTTTGGCGATGGCCGGACCCGAACCTGGGACCTTTCGCATGCTAGGCGAATGCCTAACCGACTGGGCTCCCCAGCCCCCCGCTGCGCAATAAGAAACTTGGTAAAACTGGTTTCACACCAGTTTAGGCGATGACTCGCTATCTTCGCCAAGCAGACCTGATGCAGACAGATTCCTATGCAATGAAGGGGTTCTTCCCCTGTACTCTTCATTAACTTATGCACACTTACCTTACAGTGCTTCCTTATAAAATGTGTGGCAGCAGGAATGATCCATGTGCACAGGGCATAGACGGTGGGTTTGTTCTCAGCGCTCCACACCTCCGGAATGGAGTTGAGCCAGGACTGGACCTTGGGTTCCCAGCCCAATGCTTTCGGCTCCATGTAGATCATGCCGCAGCGGCTCACGGTGGCTGGCTGAAGAAAAGAGCGAAGCACACAATAGAAATTAGGTGGAATCATCATCCTCAAATGCAAGAGACAGTACAGTCTTGCATTGATAGCATGCCGCGCAGAATTAAAGCTTTGATAGCGGCTAAAGGTGGCTCAACTCAATATTGACTTTTACTAACATTAATTCCACTTTTCTTTCAAACTTAATAAACTTATGCTTTTCTAAATGAATGCTGTTTTATGTATGTCAAATAAATCGGTAATTGATTGGATAATATAAAAAAACAAATCCATTTCAAATAATAAAACGGTACAATATCAGCCGGTAATTAATATTTTACATGAAATCTTGCAGTGCGTCTAATAATTTGTCCAGGGACTGTATATTAACAGAGGATGTGGAAACTATTAACTTTATTTATGGGTAACGTGGATCAAGCACATAAAATCCTACAGTTATCTACTTGTTCTATTTCTTACTTAAAAATCCTACTTTAATTCGGGTTTAGACAAAAATGACTTATTCTCATTATTTAAAACTTTGTATAATAAAAGCTACTACTATGCTTTTAATATAAAGTTTCTCTCTGTTAAACATTTGGCGCTTAGTTTCATCAAAAATAATGTGGTTCCAAGTTGCTGCAACGGCTGGGTGGTGAAATGTTTCACCATATTTTCGGTGTTCGGTTGAACCATTTCTCGGGTTTTTGTTTCCAAAGGCTGAAAATTGGTTTAACCGATTACCAAGAATTAGGGTGAAAGCTGCTAGTAACCATTATTGGGGTAAAATAAAAACACAATTTTTTTTTACAGTGTAATACTGTTTTCAAAGATCAGTTTTATACAGTCCCTGGACAAATTATTAGACGCACTGCAAGATTTCATGTAAAATATTAATTACCGGGTGATATTGTACCGTTTTATTATTTGAAATGGATTTGTTTTTTATATTATCCAATCAATTACCGATTTATTTGCCATAATAAAACAGCATTCATTTAGAAAAGCATAAGTTTATTAAGTTTGAAAGAAAAGTGAAATGAATGTCAGTAAAAGTCAATATTGAGTTGAGCCACCTTTAGCCGCTATCAAAGCTTGAATTCTGCGCGGCATGCTATCAATGCAAGACTGTACTGTCTCCTGCATTTGAGGATGATGATTCCACACATAAATAATCTTATAATAAATAATTAATTTAATCATAATTATCTTAAAATAAATACAAATATGTAGTCTACCATAATTCTTTTAAATAAAAATCAATAATATTGTAGTTTAAATATACCATTATTGTATAAAAACTCTTAAGAAACATAAAATTACTAAAAAAAATACAGTTTGTCTAATAATTTGTTTAGGGACTGTATGGTGTTAAACGCACAAAAGGGAAAAAAAATTAATTTACATTTAAATTACATGGTAAAATTTAGCATAAAAAAACTAGTTTGAAGAGTAACATTTTGTAATTTTACACTCCATTTTACAAATAATGTGTAAAAATCTTCAATCTTGGTGAATTAATACAATCGCTGAAATATTTCAACTTACCGAAGCCTGAGAAAGATCCATGACTTCGAAAATTAGACTCATCGAGCTTGACATTTGAATGATTTCTCCACTCATGAGGCAGAGCTGGAACAGTAAAGTGTTAAAATATAAGTTTACAATAAAATCATTTCACAATCAAATTAGCAATTAAAATATTGGAATATGTAATTAAGAAGCAGGAAAAAATTAAAACGAAATTTATTTTTATTTAAACCATTTGAAAATCTCATATTGATGGCATTCCATTAAAAATTAAAAACAGATATTGCATTAAATTTAAATAATATTGCATAAAAGTATTAGTGTAGTTTAAACTATTGACAATCAAATGGATTTCATTATGTTATTAACGTTATTTACACATATATTTAAGAAGTAACACTTAAAAAATAAAAAATGATTGAATTCAATACTTTTATTATGTTAATAATGTTTACATAGTTGTGGATTCCGAAATGGCCGTTTTTTTAGGGAGGGGGAGCACCGCTAAGGCATATTTTAACCTTTTAATTAGAGAAGCTTATTAATTATCCATTAACATTGAGTAATTATTCATCATAATGAATAAAAATCGATTGATTATAATTTTAAAAATCGATTGATTATAATTTTAGTTATTTTAATTCCTTTTGCTCATTGAAATTTTGTATGTCGTCTAGTGTAAGGTCATTTCCCTTTGGGGACGTACATAAATTACGTCGCGCTCAGAGGGGGGAGGGGTATGCGCCAACGTGACATGGAGGGGGTAATCGCTTGCGTGACGTAACGATTCTAAAATTTCCAATTTGGCAAAGAGAATCTTTTTTACATAAAATAAAGTTTTTGAGAAAAAAATTTGAGATATTTTTTTTATATAAGAAACACTTTATTTCAGAAAGAGAGGATGGAGATTATTACATGCAACATCGTCGGCATTATTAGTATCCTATATTTTACAGACCTTTTCGTAACGAACTTCGTAACATGCAAAATTGCGAAACTATCTTAACCAATTATAGAGGACAGGCAGCTATCTGGAAAACACCAAAAGACCCAGAACTAGACAGTTCCGATTACTCTCAGACCTCCTTTTTTAGAAGATATTAGCGAATGGTTAGTTATACCTTGGACAACGGAAATGTAAATACAATGTTTTTATGTTCCTATGAATAAATTATTTAACCAAGATAAATTTTATATTTTTTTCTTTACAAAATTATTTTTTTTTAAATATAAAAATATGCATTTTTTTCAAATTTCAGAAACAAAGGGAAATATTAAAATTAACTTTTTCTTAAGGGAGCGATTCAACAACGTTACGTAATTTTCGGGAGAGGGGTTCGATCAAACGTGACGCAGCGTGACACAGGGAGGCAGGGGTAAAAAAAAGTCAAAATGTTGCGTGACATAATTTATGTACGTCCCCTTTGTGGCCCGGGATCCGCTACTGCATTTACACATAATCAATACAATAAAATAATAATAGTTTTTATGCAGATATATCCAAAAAAAGACAACCTACTTTTTTGTTATCGTCCAGTACAGTGTTCATGCTCTCGATCCAGAGGGTGTCGACCGGGCCATCAAACACTACCCATTTTCTATCGGTGCTCCTGGAAAAGGCGAACTCGCGAAAGATGATGGCCACAATGCCATCAGACCACTGTGTGCATTAAATATAATTAAAATAAATTTAGAAAAGTTTACATTATAGGATAATTTAATGTAAATTTTACAGAGCCGGATTTCTAAATAGGCTAAGTAGGCTGTAGCCTAGAGCGGCGAATTTTTAGGGGCGGCAAATTTTACTACCAATTAAAGCGGCATTCGGCATAAAATTATTTTTATAAAGATACGAATATTTTTAAGAAAGAAAACAATTTAAATTAACGCGTAAACCGTAAACGTATATATAGTACTAATATTTCGCAGCAAACATAGTCGCTGCGAGGGCAATTGCACCCCCCCCCCCCTCTCGGATTTCGAAGTTGAAAGAAAAATAGAACAATTTTAAAAAATTCGCCTATTTCGATTTTGATTTAGGGTATAAAGGTACATAGAGGATTCTAATATGTGTATCTATAGTAGTAGAATAGTTAAAAATTTCGTCCATTTCGCTTTCGATTTAGTGTGTAGTGGTACACAGATGATTCTAATATGTGTATATATTTTTAAAACTGCACATACCACCCTATTTTGCAGCTAACCCAGCTACCTTTCCCGGAAGGGGGGAGAATATTGTGACAGGGGCGGCAAATCAATCGTAGCCTACAAGCGACAAATCTTTAAATCCGGCCCTGGTAAATTATATATATAAATTCCCATTATCATTGGTAAGAACGAAATAGTGTGACCACGATGCTATTGGAGCTTTGTGTACATTGAATAAAATGTTTTTAATAGATTTAAAAAAGTTAGCATTGCAATAATTTAATATAACTTAAAAATACACATCATCATGGGTTAGTATTTTGCTTTAAAAAAAAAAAGTTTAAAATCGATAGTACTATGAATGTTAGCCTATTTTAGCAGTCACACATTTTCATTTAAAATTATTATACAAATGAAAACCTTTGTAGTCCAGTAACTGATTATTCAATTTAAGCAATTCCCTTTCAAAGGCACAAAATTGCACTCTTAAACAATTAGTACACTAAATTTTAAACTCATAAAGGTTCAATTAAGAAAATCGAATTAGAGATTTTCCTTAAAATTAATATAAATATAATTAACTTTACAAATAATAGACGTGGCTGTGAAGTGAAGTGTTACGTGCTCGCCTCATTAACAAAATCGCAGGTTCGATCCCCAGCTGAGTCGGCAAATTTTAGGATGGGAAAATCGTGGACATGCATTATACGATTATGTGGCATGTAAAAGATTCTTCCAGTACGCATTTTGTTTGTGTTCTATTGTCAAATCTCGGCTTACTTTAACATCCACAAAGAGTTCAAATTCATTGTAATCTGTGCATCAAAATGGGGTAGCCTAGATGGTGTCACAAACAGAGGTTCTGGTGAATATGTCAAGTTTTCAACAGGCTTGATTTGCCATAAAAGCAGCCAAATGAAAAAAAATATATTTAACAATAAATATTATTGGCGGCCCCAAAGTTTAAAAAAAAAAAATTAATCCTGTTGTTGTTGTTGCTGATCCCTGTTGCCCAGCAGAGCTAGACCAGGTCTATGATATTGCACACTCTCAAGAAATGAATAACCAACAATGGTCGCTCAAGAAGATCTTTATCGAGTCCCAAGCATTCAAGGATGTGCTCCGGAGTGGCTTGGCCTTCGGAACACTTGGTACAATTTGGGAATTCCTTTACTTTGTTGTTATATGTCAATGTTCTTAGGTGGCCACTACGAAATCGTGATATCGTAGTTTGCTCCTGTCTGCTGCACCGAAGGGATAGAGATCCGCCAAATTTTAATCCTATATCACTTATTTAAAAATATCACTAACTTACCTCATGTGTTATGGGATCAAATTCACCAAACAATTGCCCCATAGTAATCGACTTCGGATTAACAGTGCGGTAAACAACGGCCTCCTCGTCCAAGGAGCTTCTTTCTTTCAGCAGGGTGAGGGCATCAGCCAAAACATGGAGAACGGTCGTTTTTCCAGCATTAGGGGGTCCAACGAGCATGAAACTAGAGTAGTAATGAAATTCGAACAGAAATTAAATTTTTGGGGCGGTTTATATTTGTAATGAAATTTACAGAAAATTCGGCAAATTTGGCGGGACCGACATTGTGAGAACTATTAAAGCATCCCGAATTAGGTGGCCGGGCCATCTGTACAGATGTCCCGATGATTTCCCCACCAAAAAAGTGACTTTTTCCAAAATAGAAGGTACTAGACGTAGAGGGACGACCACCCACACGATGGTTAGACGATGTTGAAAGGGACCTCAATCTTATAGGAGTCAACCGATGGAGTCGAGCTATTGCGGCTAATAGGGCCAACTGGAGGAGGATCAGCGAGTCAGCATTGGCCTGCAAAAGGCTCATGAAGAAGAAGATATTTGTAATGGCGAATGATTTTAACATGGCTGAAATTGCAATACGACCAAAGCAAATATCCAAATGTTTCACGTGTTGCTTTTTTTTTAAAGAATCATAAGACGACTTACAAAAGTAATCAGAATTTCAATAAATGATTGATCAAATTTTTAAAACTACGGGCGTGTATCATTACACAATCAATCACATTGGCAATCAATTGCCAATCAACATATCAGTACTCACATTTAAAAGAAATTATAGACGTCCGACAGATGCTGGGAACTTGTGTACCGAATTACAACTCTGAATGTGTTTTGTTTTTCAGCGAAACCCAAAAGGTCATATGGTATTAGGACTTTTTGTCCCTTTGTAAATGCGCGATTTCTCGAAAACCTATTTATGACGTCCGACTGGTACAGCAACCCCTCGTTATATCGCGCTTCCCGGGAGACAAGCAAAAAAAAAAACGCGATATAACGAGCGTTTTGATAAATACATTGTACTTTTGATGTATTTATGCTCTCAATAAAGTTTTTAAACTAAAGAACAGTATGTATTTGAAAGATAAAACAAAATCAACTTAAATAATATAACTAGTCTAAAAAAGAAAAAAATTAGAAAGGACATTATTACTATAAACATTACACATTATTGTACAGGTAATACTATATACATATTTCACTAAATTTCCAGTTTTAAAAAAAAACCATTTTTCTTTCACTGTTCATGTACCTACTCCCAACTCATTAGCAACTGAAATTTTTGTAGAACCATTATTATTTTTTTCTAATTGCGTTCAGTTTAACTTTAACTGATACACAAACCTACTTTCTTAGCAGCCGTTTTAAAGTAAGAACTATTTGAAGCTTCCAAATTGAATGAAGTCTAGAATTTTACTACGTGCTACAGAAAATAGCCTAGCCTCGCCTATCTTGACCGTGTGCCTCATATCTTTTTAAGGAAAGTACGCATTGAAAAAAAAACGGTTGAAAAATTGGAAGACATGATACAAGGCGCGATATATCCGAATGCGCGATGTAACGAGGTATATAGCGAGGTGTTACTGTACTGCAAACTCGTGTACCAAATTTGAATTCCGTAGCTCTTTCCGTTCGAGTTGTATATTGGTTTCAGACAAACAGATCTAGTTTCAAAAACCATTTGTAGACCCTCCAAAACGTGTAGAAAACTCAAAATCTCCCTTTAGGAGTTTCGACCCCCATAGCAATACTCTCATTATCTTTTATTTCGTATATTAGGTAATTGAAGATAAGAAAAACATACAAAATATCAATTTTTATATATGAAACCTATGCATTTATAACGTTTATCTGATTTCAAAATCCGAGCAACATGAAATAAGTAAGATACTTGCAAATATAATTTCTCTTTCACGTATTTTATTATTTTAAACTACAAAGAATTGTTTGAAATTAATGTGTAAAATTATAAAGAATAATAACAACTACTAAAATAATGATCAATAAATTAATAAGATATAAAAAATATAGTTCATCACTTGTTATCGTCATTGATTGAAAAATCGAGCTGTCAGAGTCCAGTATCTATCTTTATTAAAAAAAAGTAAGCTCTTTTAAAGCGTACGGAGCCATAACAGCATGAAATATTCATCTTAAAACTCCATTCTTTTTCTGGAATTTGTGTCTCCCTTATACCTCGATGTCTTTTTTTTCAAATTTCCAATTAGTTTTTTAATTAAAAATTAAAATAAGGCTAGTAATTTTAAAAAATAATATACTTAAATAAGATTTTAACAAAAGATTAAAATATAAATTATTTTATAAATATTTTTTAAACATACCCATGTCTTACAACCATCATTTCATACGTCTGAATTACTTTGTCTATAAACACATCGGCAGGTTGAAGATTTCGTGTAGCGCAGACTTCATTGACAGCTTGGAGGAAGACCTATCAGAAATAAATGACACGATTAAGATATTTACTGTCCCAAAATTATGCCAATTTATTAACAAGTAATTTATTAACAGAAGGGGACAGTACCACAAAAACGGCAAAAATTGCGAATTTTTTTTATTTGCTAAAAATAAAGTTTGGAATCTTCTTAATAAGTCTACCAAGTTTCAAAAGTGTAGCTATATTTTAAAAAAGTTATTCCACTTTTTATGCGGAAAGGTAGGATAAAAATGCAAACGAATGAAAACTTTCGTTAAATAAACGTGTTTTTCTCGGTGTTCATTTTTCATTGATGACAAGGTTTTCAAAACGCTAAGGCTTTTTTAATTATTTATAAAAGTCTAAGGAATTTTGTATGCAGTATGTCAAATATGTTGACATTAAGAATTGGTATCAAAATTGTTTTCAAAAGTAATACTTTTTTTATAAAAAAAATACTAAAGTCGAAATTTTCCAAATATGCTAAAAAAAAAATTGGGATTTTCTAAATAAATATTTTTTATGAAACTACTGAAGATAAATCAAATTTGGATACCAATTCTTATGTAAAACTGTTTAAAGTATATTAGGAAAAAATTGAATTAATTGTATTTAAAAAAGCCTTAGCATTTTAAAAAAGTTCAAAAAAATTTAATTTTTTTTAAATAACTTTAATTAATTTTTTGTTATCACCAATTAATAGGTCAAAATTAAAAAAAAAATTGAAAGTTGTACCGTGTCCACTTGTTAAAAAGTAACAAGCAAAAACCCCTGCATGAAAACTAATACTAAATACCTAGAAAATCATTTTCTAGCAAATATTTAGCGTATTTTTAGATTATATTATAAAGACTATTAACAAAAAACAAAAGTTTCAACAAAAAGGTTAAAAAAAAGCCATTGATTTTCTATGAACATATTCCAGTTTTGTACAAAGATGTAAAATTACTGACCTCGTAATCTGGTTTTGGGAGAGTAACGCCTGGGAACAGATCAGATATAATGCCTTCGAATAAAGGAACGTCATGAGATAAAAATTTTGGCAGGTTCACATCAAGAATGGATCTTAAGAGCTAGGAAGAAACAAGTAGGTTTGTAACAGAATCTGTCACTTAACCCGCTTCCACACAACAGTTGTGTTTAACAGGTAAAAAGGCGACAAACACAGCATTCATTCTATATCAAACATTTACATGCTAAATTTGGCTAGTTTCGTTTAAATTTTATTTCGAAAATTCAATAATTATTATTTATCGTTTGCAAAAATTAATTTATATTTTAAAGAATAAATATGTAATATTCCTCGCTTTTAAATAGAAGGAAAATATTTCATATCAAACATACGAAGAATCTCGTAGTGAAATATATTTGACGTCATTTCAAACTGATCGTTGTCGCAAAAATAAATTTATTTAAATTTATTGCTTATATTATAATTAAATACTTCGAATTCGAATTCTTTTTTGAAATTTATATAAATTTATTGTCTAAACGAATTAAAGTTTCTCGAGCGATTGTTGCGAATGGCAATGGTGATTTAATTCTAATAAAAATGGCTTCCTATGCTTTTTAAATGAGCATTCAATTTCGCAGTTTTTTTTACATAATTGAAGTACTTCGAATTCGAATTCTTTTTTGAAATTTTCAATGTATTCTAATTTCGATGCGCTGAATTTTTTGACGTATCACACTTGTCCGTAGCATTTGCCGTTTGGGATATGAAAGTGGGTGACGGACAGACAGACGGACTGAACGATTTATAATACCTTCCACTTTTTACGTTAGAAACGTAATGTGGAAGCTAAAAAAAAGTTGCATTTAATTTCAAATACTACTAATTTTCAACAACAACAAAAAGTTTTTGGAAAGCCTAAATTTTAAATTGAGTTTTATTTTAATAGTAAATAAATACTATATTTTGCTATTTGCTTTTAAAGAAAACAATGAATAAATACAATCGAAACTGCACAAAAAATTTATTTTTATACACGTATAAAAATATAAGGAAATACTAAATATCTTAAAACTTTTATAAAAATTATACCTAATTTAAAAAATATAATAAAAGTTTTATTCGTTTCGTTACAGTTAAAATATTTTGGAATTTTGTTTTACAAAATAGTTAAATGAGATTTTGTAGGATAAAAGAAATGCTCTTCCAATATATCCTATGCTAATAATATTAGAGACTTTAACAAATAATAAATTAGTTAGAAATGTTTAATCAAGGTATTATAGATTAGAAATTTTAAAAAAATTAAATACTATATTTCTGAGTCTAACATGTTTAAAAAGTTTTTTAAATTCAATCAGATCAATTTGCATATTTTTTTTTACAATCA
The DNA here is from genome assembly GCA_019343175.1 of Oedothorax gibbosus. Taxonomy (NCBI): domain Eukaryota; kingdom Metazoa; phylum Arthropoda; class Arachnida; order Araneae; family Linyphiidae; genus Oedothorax; species Oedothorax gibbosus. Next base: position 1,287,299 of record CM033276.1, read on the forward strand.
AAGTCCATTGAATCATTTAACTTCCTCTCTCTCCAGCCGTACACATACGTAGACCTTTGTAGTATTTACTTCACAACTTCAATTTACAAATTTTCTTAAGGGGACAGGGAACACAACGACGCTTCAAAATATCAAATTTTCATTTAAACTTTAAATCACTAAAATTAATATTTACGAAAACTTTTATGTAATACGCATCTGAATATGGGGTTGGAGTTCACAAATTTGGTAGTTAATTTCAATATAACTGTTTCTAGCTTCATATTTCATTATTTTAAAACAGATTTTTAGCTTTTAGGTACACTTTCCAGCACAACTATTGCGTGTATCTGAAAATAATTTTTTATAGAAATAAAAAAAATTCTATTCAACGCAATGAACCTCAAGTTTAACGATAAAACAATCATAATTTTAAGTTATTAATCTAAATAGAAATTTTGCGCATTTCTAAAATTAGAAAAATCGTCATATTTTTACGCACTTAATATTTTTTGGAATATTTTTGGTTCACTGTGTTAAATAGACATGTATACCACATCACAGAAAATTTCAATCATTCTAGTAAAATAGAAAAAGTGAAAAGTGTACCTTAAGGCTAAAAATTGGTGTTTTGGAATAATGACATTTAAAGCTGGCAACAAAGTCATATTGAAATTAACTACCAAATTTGCAAACTCCAGCCCTATATTCAAACGTGCATTATAGAAGTTTTTTCATAAAGGCACGATTCAGTAACTAAAGTTTAAATGAAAATTCGATATTTTGAGTGTTCGTTTTGTTCCCTGTTACCTTAATTCTAACTTTTTATTGTAAACTAGAATGTCAAAGCTTCCCAAAAATACCTATACCTAAGAAGATGATTTATTAATTGCATTTTTTTTAATGATAAGAAGGTCAAGCAGCTAAGGTCTTGCAAAAAGTTTTTTCAACGGTAAATTTATGAAACATTTTGCATGCAAATGGATCGGATTGATTTGCATGTCAGAATGTACTTTTAATTGCAGGAAACTATCAGAGATAGTTTATTTATAACACAACAAAAATGTGTATTTTTTTGTACCAATCCAAGCCTCAAATTCCACTAAATTGACGGGGCCTCTCATCAAATGTTAAACGGTAGTTTTTTCAAAACTCCTTGCGCTCTGGATCCGCGTATAATAGGGAGAAGCTTTTTACGTCTCGGACATTGGCAGGCAGCTTCTTAAAGTAGCGCATTTCGGGGCATTTAGGCGGCAATCTCATAGCGGGCGCGTCACGCCGAGAAGCGCGATAACAAGAGGGATGGAGAGGAGAGATGGATGCATACAGAGCACCGATAGCAATACCAGGGGTGCCTACAAGGGGGGGTCAACGACGCAGACTGCGTCGTTGAAATTTTAGGGGGGGGTTGAATTTTTTTATAAAAAATATTAAGAAACTGCCAATCCTGATTAAAAATACTCAGCTAACTCTTATTCTTACTAATTACCTGCCCCCCCCCCCCCCCGCCCCGACGCAACACCGGGGGCGGGGGGAAGCGGGGGAGCTCAGAACTTGTACTCTGGCGAATTTTTATTTGGTCTAAAATAAAACACAAAGTGGCAAGAAAATCAAAAGTGGCTCCAATTTGTGTATATTTTTTTTGCCTTCCAAAGAATATGAATGGGTAACCATAATTCGAAGCAACACCATGAAAAAAAGGAGTTATAAATTATGTTCGATGGCGTCTACCATACCATACCAGACGTAGATTTCTGACAATTATTTCCAATAAACAATCCGATCACTGTAACTAAGTTTAAACACTCATAAATCTCACGCAGTTTATAAAACATTTCGGTGAATTGATGACGTTTGCCAATAGTATCAATGAGATATTCCCGCCATATTTTGCAGCTGGCTCATAAATCTTTCGAACTTTGTTTAACAGTTTTACGAATTACTGACCTTCAGATAATATTTCTGACTTTTTCCCGCCAAATTAGACTCGAAGCCAAAATAACTTAATGATTGCTTTAGAATCAGTAGGAAAATTCTTGTTGTCTTGTGTCAAATGTGTGGGTCTGGGGTGATTGAATATAATTAAATAGTTTAATTCCGAGTTTTACGGTAAGAATTTTGTTATATTTAACTTTAATTTTTTTAATTTCAGGTTTTTTTAAGTGAAACTTCCTCTGTAAACAATATAAAATAATTCTGATTTGTTTGATAATGTCAAATGTGTTGTATTAGATAAAAAGCTATACCAAGATAAACTTTTTTATGCATTAAGAATTGAGGGAATGAATTGGAAGCCGTTTTTGATTGGATCACGTGTCCGGCTATTTTCATTGATTTAAAAAATAATACAATTACAATTTACATAAATTTTGAGCGGAATTTTTACCAATTAATTAGATTACGATAGCTTTTGCTGTAAAAAAACCTTTTTAAAGGAACATTAAAAATAGTTTGTAATTCCGTATTATAAAAGATATTCCAAGAAAAGGTGCTTCCCTTTTTCGATTAGGGGCAACTCTGCTTTGACCTATCAGTAGAAAAATATTTAAGAAGAAAGTGAGTACTAGGGTTTTATTTCTTGGGACAAAGTTACGGTCCGGATTTAAAGATTTGCCGCTTGTAGGCTATACGATTGATTTGCCGCCCCTGTCACAATATTCTCCCCCTTCGGGGAAAGGTAGCTGGTTAGCTGCAAAATAGGGTGGTATGTGTTGTTTAAAATAGATACACATATTAGAATCATCTATGTACCTTTACACGCTAAATCGAAAGCGAAATAGGCGATTTTTTAAAAAAACTGTTCGACTATTTTTCTTTTAACTTCGAAATCCGGGAGGAGAGGTGCAATTGCCCTCGCAGCTACCATGTTTGCTACGAAATATTAGTATTATATATACATATACGGTTTACGCATTAGTGTAAATTATTTGTTTTCTTTCTTAAAAATATTCGTATCTTTATAATAATTTTTATTAGCCGAATGCTGTTTTAATTGGTCGTGAAATTTGCCGCCCAAAAAAAATTCGCCGCTCGAGGCTACAGCCTACTTAGCCTATTTAGAAATCTGGCCCCGAGTTACCCCATTCGATGGTACTTAAAATATCATTTTACTATAAGGTTTTCTATATACACCGTAAAGATGTAGCTAGAGGCTACTTTGGTTAGGTACTCCATTAGCCCACATAAATAAAAAGTCCTCACTGTTTTTTTTGGGGGGGCGGATAATAATTTTCTAGGGGGGGGGTGCGTCGTTAGCTCTGGGGGGGATCGGCACCTCTGAGCAATACTCCAGTGTGACAAAGCTGTAACTGGGCCATCCTTAGGTTTATGAGAAGGGGCTTGTTGCTGTCTTGTCTATGGATAGAAATTTTGAAGGTAAAATAAGACCAGCGCGTACCCAAACAGCCTCATCCGAATAAAGATCCTCGAAGTAACTATATGGTCCATAACTATATGGTTGTTGGGAATATATATTTATTTATGCAACTAGTGTGAAAAGTAAGGCTTTTTTAAACGAGTTGAATAAATTATTTCACGAGCGAGGTACGATCAGCGAGTGAAATAAATTCACGAATTTAAAAAAAGGCTATTTTCAACGTGTTGTCATACAATATTTTTTACAATGACGTGCAAAAAAAGTATTTATTAAATTGGCATTTATTGATTGGCTTATTAATTATTTTATTATCACGTTCAAATGATTTGAAGGTGGTTATTTATTAATGACTAGCTGTTATACCCGACGTTGCACAGGTACAGGTGGAAAAATAATTTAACAGGCAATTTAACTATTTTTTTCTTTCATTTTAGTTACATAAGATATGAAGATTACCCAGTAATTTTCCATTTAATTACCCAACTTGGATATAGTAATGATTAATATTAAATTCAAAAATACCTTTGATAAGAAGCTCAAATTAAAAAGAATACATATTTAAGTAAAAATAAATCAGTAAGAATTAAAAATGGAAAAACAGCTAAATCTTAAAAGGGTCTCAACCATTTATTTTAACGCAATTCAAGGGAGTTCTATAATAAATTAAGTAATTTTTTTTGGACACTTTGTAGATATAAATACAATATAAGCAGTACAAATTTCTACCATAATTCAATACAAATGCTGAAAAATTAAGAATTCAATACAAATGTATACAGTACTAAATCAATGCAGATATCTATATACATAAAAGGCATGGTCTGCGTGCAGAAAATAAAATATTCTTAATGAAGGCGAATTACATGATGTAATTGTTTAGATGTTATAAAGCTACTCCAGCAAACAGCAAACGATTGACATTTTTTATATTTATTTGTTTGTTTTTTTAACTGTGATAAAGATACTAAAGCAAACGATTTTTAATTTTAATATTAAATATTTTTCTAACTGCTAAAAAGCTAGCAAACGATTTTTATTTTAGATGTTTATTTCTAATTTTTTAGCTGTAATTAAACTAAATATACTTAAAAATCGTTTTTAAAAAATGTGTAAAATAAAACTAAATAAACAATCCGTGAAAACGTGCTGTTGAAGGAGCAATAAACCTCCAAGGTCTTCAATGCATTGAATGGGAAACATAAAAACGTTCGAAATCGATAGAAGGAATGGTCTGATTCGAAAAATTCTTAGCCTATGTTTGTTCCGGAGATGAGATGAATTTTTGTGCCAAATTTCGTGACAATCTGTTGCGTGGTTCTTTAGATCTCGTGTCTTATACAAACAAACAAACGGAAGTTGCCTTTTATGTATATAGATTATTTTAAAATCAACTTTCCACCAATCACAAAGCCGCCGAATAAAATATCACGCTCAACTAAAGAATTTGACACCAATCAGATGCTCTTATTTACTTTGTCGCACTAGTGCGTAAAAGTAACTTTGAAACACGATTTCGTTAAAAGCATCACTTTTGCCACGATTATTGATTTGAAAAAGTTAGTTTTTTTGCACGATATTATAAAAAGCTAGGTTTATTTTGCAAGATATTATAAAAAGAATATTTGAACAGGATTTATTTCGCGAGTGAAGAGGTTTAATAATTTATTACTTACAAGAATATCTTCCTTGACGTCTGGGAACTTGAGCTTGAGATTCCCCGAAGCAGCTAGGACTGCCTTCACCGCTCTCATGCCGTAGTCGTAGTGGTGCTGGGAGGACAATTGTTCCGAACACAGACGATAGGTGGTGACGATTTTGACAGCCAAGTTGCGAGCATCTAAATATCCGTAAGAGTACAACGAGATTTCCCCAATCATGGCGTAGTCGGGCACCATCATGGCCACTGTGCGAAATAACACCTGCAAAAAATTTAATTGGCTTGTTTCAGGAACAACGTTTCACAATTTTTTCTGCATTGAACATATTTAATGGATTAACGCCGATTTGCAAGACAATTTGACACACAAAAATGTTTTTTTTTTGCTTAAATTTATCTAAATAAACAAAATATAAGACACATAAAGACCATGGTACTGAACAATTTATGTACGATAACTTAAGTTACACGAGAAAAACGAATTTAAAAAAACTCAGAGCTAACGTTTTTATTTGGAAATGAAGTTGTTAGGTTAAACATTTTCCCAATCAGTTACCAAGCTTTAAAACTCAGTGGAACAATACAATTAATTAAATCGGATGTTAGTAATAGGCTTTTAACTTATATATCGAAGTAGTCTAAGTTATATATAACTTATATTTAATGTTAACATAAATATAATAACTTATATTTATGTTAATATATAACTTATATTACACCGAACATGAACTGATAGTTTCTCGTTATACAATTAAAAATATCTTAAAATAATTCTTTAAAATTCATATTAATTAATGTTACATTAATTAAATTTAAAAAAATCCGAATAAAATTATTTTAGAGACAAAATTATTATCTAACCACATTTCAATAGTAATTTCGAATAGATTTTAGAAGGCAAAATAACATATATACCAAAAAAAAAGATTTCTAAAAAATTACACCCAACAATAATTCTACATAGATTTTAAGGAAACAATTAAAAGTTTTTTAATTAAAGTCATTAAAATTAAACACCAAATTTGTGAGTTAAACACCAATAGGGTAACTGCGACCACCCTAACTAGATTAAGGACAGGCCACTTCAAAGGTATGGAAATCCAAAAAGATGGAACTAGAAAATACTCCAGCTGCAGAAACTGCCCCGACTCGGAACTGGATCCAAAACATCTTTTCTCTTGTCCAGCCATCCTGGCAAAATTGCAGCAAATTACCAACTCGCCCTACGAAGACCTTTATGAGGACCACTGTCTGCAGATCGCTGGGGCGGTCTATGAGACCTTTGGTCCTATATAGTCTCTATCCATGGACACGACATCATCATCATCAATAATTTAATAACTTAAAATTCTGCTTATCTGGCTGAAATTGAATTCACCTTGAGATTGTCCGGGAGTTCCGACCTCCCAGCATATCCGGGATTCATGGTGATGCACACGTAGCAATTGGGGTTCAGCCTCAGCTCCGTGCCTTCGAAGTTGAAAGTTTCAACCTTACCGCGCACTGCTCGGATGATGCACAATATCTGAAATTCAAATTTTTATAATAATTAAAATCAGCTATTGAAAATGTAACACTGTTCATTATTGAATGAGAAATATTTTATCCGCTTATTTAAACTTAATCTAATTGAATGGACGAGTAGAACGGCCACGCCTACAGTGACGTTACAGCTACGTGAAATATTGTCTTACTCCAAACAAATCACACGCCAGCTAATTCGTCTAAACTAGAACGGACATGCCTACAGTGACCCCACGGCATTGTCTTCTATCCCACAAACAAACCACGCTCCGTCCCGTTAGAACCGTTTATTGTAGTTTTTTTTTTTAAATTATAAAATTATACTACAATGCAAATGTCCTGTAGATTTTCCTGACGTTATTGAAATTCATGCTACTACAAAATATAGAGTTTAAAATGTGAAAACTAGTATTTTTTTTCTCAGAACACGATAATTCATGGCACCTTAGGGAAACGTTCAATATTTTTATATTTTATGTCTAAGTATCACAAAATTAATGATAATTTTTTTCTGAAGAAAAAAAAAAGTACCTGTTGCGCCACAACTGAAAGGACTTCCAATTCAATTCGATTGAATTCGTCAAAACATGCCCAGGCACCAGCAGAAGCGAGGCCTTTGAAAAACTGAAAGATAGCAAAATATATTACTCGAAGATCTTGAAATACAATTCACAGTTGTCAGTTATTTCAGCAATTCTTGGTTCCAAACCTGGGACCTTTCGCATGCAAAGAAAGCCACCTTACTGACTACACTCTTAAAACAAAAGAGTGAAATTCACTCCTATAGGAGAAGTGCATTTTCGGCACCGGAAAGGAGTAGAAATTAACTCGGACTGAGTTAAAACCGCTCGTTTTAAGAGTGTAGGACGCAGATTGTTTTCTTTTATTTCTTTTACCCACTCCTAAAAAGAGTGAAATTCACTCCTATAGGAGAAGTGCATTTTCGGCACAGAAAGGAGTGGAAATTAACTCAGACTGAGTTAAAAACGCTCGTTTGTTTTAAGAGTGTACTCTCCCCAGTCCAGGCAGGTATGCTGTCGAATAGGGAAACTTTGGCCCTGGGGGTAACTCGTAGTTTACTCGTAGGTCAAAGCAGAGTTGCCACTCATTGAAAATAGAAAGCACATTTTTTAAAGAACGCAATTTACGAGGACTCATTAGCTTTGGCCAAAGTTACCCCATTCGACAGTACCTGAAAAACTTCAACTAGAACAAGATCACTAAGCCTAAACAAACTAAATTAATTTGACATGAATGCATGAGAAAATGACGAACCGACCATATCCCCAGTCCATTCCGTCTGAGCAGTTGAAGACCACGCACTGCATGACCCGAGTACGCCGCTCCAGGGCTAAAGCTTTTTTTTTTTAACGTACACTCTATCTACACAGGGTATTCGTCGGACTTTTTGGGTTGCACAGATCGTTTATGGGTCGTCAGTATTTTGGCAATGCCGGAACCTGGGACCTTTTGCATGCCTCACCGACAGGGCTTCCGAACCCAGACAGGTACTGTGGAACAGAAAAATTTTGGCCCAACCCTGTTACGAATCATCTTCTGGAATATTTTTTTACGTCAAGGCAGAGTTGCCTATCATTGCAAGCACATTTTTAAAGAGTGTATATTTTATAAAAAGTTATTAGCTTGGGCAAATGTTGCCCCACTCGACACAGTACCTAAAAAATTAAATTACTACAAAAGCAATGGGTATAAAATACACAAATGCCTGATAAATGTGAATGGCGATGAAGTCGAGTCCGTCTGAGCAGTTGAAGACCATACTTGAGTTGAAGACCATACGGACCCACTTTTATGAGACTATACACTGCACGGCCAGGGCTTTAGCCAAGTCTTTTGTGGTCTCTGTCTTGCCCGCGGGGCCCTCGGGAGCCCCGTTTAGGTGCAGGTGGAAGGCGCCGATCAGGGTGCGGTAACAGGGTCTTCATAAATCATTTAAACTAAACTCAGCAGCCCATATTGGACCAAGGCCTGCTGTGCCCATTTTAGTTAAGAGTTGAGTTAAATTATCGTCGTCCTAGAGCTACACGAGAGCTATGGGCTTCGTAATTTAGAACCACAGTCAAGTGACGAACTGACACCCAACACAACTTTTGGGACCGACATCGTACGCAACGTCGGGACATTGAAGCATATTTTAAGTGCACTCCCTCTGCACCGTGTATTTTTCTTTGGACTTTTTGGACTGCATAAACCGTTTATTAGGTCGGAGTTATTTTGGCAATGACTGGACCTTTCCGACTGGCCATACCGACTTTATTTCTCACAGAGGTATTTGTCAAATAGGATAACCTTAGCCCTGTAGCGCAACGTCGGCCCGAGCAAAAAAACCCTATTACGGACTTTCTTTTGGAATAGCCTTTTTTTTAGGTCAAGACAGAATTGCCACTAATTGTAAAGGCAAGCACATTTTTAAAGAGTATATTTAACGAGAACTAATTAACTTGAAAAGTTTGGGTCAAAGTTACCCGAATAATCAACGATAACTGACAATTTCAATTAGTATAAGATTCTTAAGTACAACTAAACTACATAAATTTGCCACAAGTGCCTGAAAATGCGAGCCAGGATCAATGAGTATAAATAAAAGATGCCTGAGAAATGTGAATACCTTCCCCATGGCGATGTAGTCGAGTCCGTCCGAGCAGTTGAAGACCACGCACTGCACTGCCAGGGCTTTAGCCAGGTCCTTGGTGGTCTCTGTCTTGCCCGTTCCCGCGGGGCCCTCGGGAGCCCCGTTTAGGTGCAAGTGGAAGGCCCCAATCAGGGTGCGATAGCAGCGGTCGGTCAGAGGGGTCATCACTAGTCTGGGGGTGAAGATATTTGAAGAGTTTAGTGGAGAAACGTGCTGTGACATTTTTGGAAAAAAGTATATTTTTTTACAATTTGCAAGTACCGTTTTCGACAGATCCGAGTGCAAACTAAAAACTTTAAAGCTCATTTTCTTGTGTTCACCTTTTTGTCACTTAGCACGTTCTTCCACAAAGCTCTTCAGTTGTGCTTTTAGCTTTAAGAATATTTTTATTATAGCGTGGGATGTCCAAAGAATTACCGCCAGTAGATGACGCTGCTCCTTTCTACCAGTAATTTTGTTAAAAACGAAAACAGTAGTATAAAATCCAAAGTAACTCATCTCTACCATGAGGATCCTTTTGGTAGACTGTTACCTAAGTAGCTACAATAGTATATCTAACCTGAACAGATTTTTTTTTAGGAATGAACTTTATAAAATCAAAACAGAGACTATTTGCACAACTTTTATAGCTAAATAATTGAATAACAAACTAAACTACTGTAGTGCAAATGCAGTATGTCTGATATCCCTAAGTATATGTTTGTTATTAAGTTTAATTAGTCCATCCAAAATTAAATTTAGTTTAAAAAAAAATTATTTTAAGCTGTCAGTCACTTATCATTACAATATTTCTCGTATTGAATAAAATTGTTTTTTAGTACTTTTTTCGTGAATTCACTTTTATACACGATAAATATTCAGACATTAAATAATATAATTTTTAATAAATTTCTTTCACAAAATCAAAATCATTTTATTGTTTTGACGTCTGATGCAAAGACGAAAATTGACGAATAACAACAGGCCAGAGGCACAGCAAGGTTGGTCCAAAAGTTTACCGATTTTTTTTTTACCAGTCTTCATTAACTATCAAGATTATTCTTCAATTCTTCTGCTTTTTTCAAATATACAATGTAATCAATTAAATCATTCCACTCAATACATCAGAGAAAAGACTTTACCTAGGCGTATTTCCAAGATATTCGTAGGCATATTTGACATCTGAATTTGTAATTTTCACCCGAACTTGCTCAGCATCACCAACCATTTCAATATAATATCGAAGTTGGGCCAACCACTGGAAATCGTATTCACTTTGAATGCCTGTTGATAAAAATATTTAAGCTTACAATCAACCCAAATTTTAAAAAAAAAACTGTTAGAGAAATGAAGATGTTAAGAAAAAATATCTAAATACTGAGAATAATAAAAATATAAACAAGACTGTATGACAAATGTCTCGCATATACAGTCGAACCTCGTTAACGCGAAGTCGAAGGGAGCACCGAAATATTTCGTGTTAACCGAATTTCATGTTAACAGTCAGGAATTTTTTTTTACATTGAACCAGTGAATATTTAAAAAAAATTAAAATCGAAAAATATTCTTATTTTATTACGTAATACAGTAATAATACAAGCATACAATTAGTAATTCAATTATTATAGTAGTGCATTTGGAGTAGTACATACTATCAAAAAATTAGGAAGTTTATTAGGAATAGCAATTAAAAACAGTGCATAGTTACAAACGCTATTTAGACGCAATTTCCGCTTTTTTTTAAAAACATTTGTCGTCAATATCATTTAAAAATTTTGTTTTGTTTCTAATGAAATATACTGCTGCTTTCGATTCATTTTGAATGAAAATCAATAAGTTTAAATGCGAACCAATTCCTATTTCATATGTCCTTTACCTTTGACCTCTGTAGAGAAACACCTACGCTTTTCATGACGTAATGGATCATCCGACCTGCCGATTAAAATTGACAAATCATGGAAGATCGTGATTTTCTCAAAAGTAGAAGACGGTTTATTTTTAGAATGTTCGTTGTCGTTTTTTTATGTTTTGTTTCATTTGTGATTCGAAACTAAGGGAAAAAAAGACAAATTCCGAATATTTGTGTTCGGGTTAAGCAGTGGCGGATTAATACAATTTTGTCGGAGGGGGCGGTCAGCAAAACCAGAAGGGGGGGGGGATTTTCTTGAAACAGTTCATTTTTAGACGCCCTCATAAATTAGCTTTGGCGCCTCATCAATTTATATTATTAATTATTCTAGCAGTATCTATTTACCCGTAATTTCATTAATTACTAGTTGTGGATTAATTTAAATACTAAATAAATTTAATTACTAGTTAAAAATTATTAATTACTAATTAGACTAATAACCTTACATTTATTTAATTTAGAACTAAATTTCAAATGTAAGCATCTTTTTTTTTAAATATACATAAGCTTACAAATTATTGACATTCTCACACTTCCTAGAATAAATTGAATTTTTGTCTACTAAAGATTAATAGAACACTTTCGCCGCCGATGATTTTTGTTCTCAATGGAATGGGTATATTAAAATATGCAATCTTTAGTAACTGTTTAATTTTATCAATTCGCTTATGTTAGAAAGAGCTTTTTCATGACTTACTTTATTCTTCAATGTATTGTCTTCTGGCTCCTGATCACAACTTATTTTCGTTTCTCACTCATTTCGTTACTGTCAAAATCACGCAAAGCAGTTAAATTAAAATTGCGAGCAGTCTCTTTTACAAGTGACGCTTTTTGACAAAAATCTGCACGTGATGTGTACCTGGCCGAACACATTTTAGCACACACCAAGTTTTCTATGGTCATTCTTATTTTTTAATGCATTCGTTGTTCTTATAATGCATTCTTCGGTCTTAAAATGTATTTATCGCTTTTAAATGTGTTCAAAGGGATTCGTTGTTCTTGGAATACATTCTTCCAACAAGTTTTGAAACAAATAAATTTCATTTGTCTGCGTTTAGTTAAATTATTATTTTTGCAGGGGGGAAAGGGGGACAGGGGCCCTCGGATAATCCACCCGCGGATTATCGGGAGTTTACTGTATATCTTTAAAATATACTACATCCAAAACTTATTCAAGAAAAAACGCGTTAACAAAATAAATTCATTTAAAATAATAGCTCAGGTAACTAAGCTCGTTTTTCTTATTTAATTATGTATTTTACATAGACAAAAAGCAGTATTACAAAAGTATTAGTAGTTTTAAGTCATAAAAATAGTATTAAGATCATACATGGATAAGGGCCGTGTGGTAACTCCACAATCAGCATATGTAATCTCTGTATAGTACATGATAGACATTTTAAAAAAAAGTTTTATAATGAAATTGAACAATAATATAATATTCAATAATTAAGTTTTGAAGTTTAAATGACTTATTTTATGTATTACAAATTAGGGTGTTTTTTACTAATAATGAAATTTAACAATTTCATATGTGCAGAATTTTCATTCATCAATTTCAAAATGCCCGTTGTATAAAAAAAATATGTATTGTGTTCAAAATGTATACACGAATATGGTTTTGGAGATTCTGAAAAGAAATTTAAGTTTTCGACTTTAAAAAATGCGTAGTTAAAACAAATCTGACGAAAAAATACCATAACCAAATTATTATGTGGCATTTTTTTCTTAGAATTATACAAGCTCACATTTTTCGAAGTATCTAACCTCATATTCATATTTAGGACCTTCGAAAACATACATATAGACTTCTCAGAAAAAAATCAATTTTTACTAGAAGTTTTAATCGCATATTCGGATTTTGCTATTTTTTGCACACAAAAAGAATGAAGGGTCACGCGGATATATCCTTACATCAAATTTCCGCTCTTATATCTTCTTTTGCCTTTTTCCTTCCCATAATAAAAGATTTAGAAGAGTTAACAATCTTTGTTTTAACCCTCTTTTGAATATAAGAAAGGAATAATTGGACATGGTCATGCTGCATGGACTAAACCATTTTCCCATTCTTTAAAAAGTATCAATATGTTCTTTAACCCAGTTTAAGCGTCTGAAGTATATTATATTATTATTATTACTTTTTAAAATCACCTTCATTTCGAAGAGTCGGACAAATTATTAAGTGAAAAGGATTTCCATCAAGGGGTCAAGAATAAAATACATTGACGATATAGGGTTTTCGTTGGGACCATTTGAAAGGAGAGCAAAAAACGGAGAATCGTTATACCCGGGATTCAATAGAGGGGTTCAACATGTAAAATGACACGTTTAAATATGGAAGTTTATGGAGTAACGTTACACTTCAAAGTTGGTGTAAACTTGCACCAAACGGGAGTAAAACTAGAATGAAATTCTGAAAAATTAGTCAGATTTTTCAGAATTGTTGTAATGTTATAAGAAAAAATCATGGTATCGTTACACAATTTTGTTGGCAGTGCTTAATCCAATTTTATCGCACGAATAACGCCCCCCCCCCCCTAGAAAAAAAACCTCCCCCCCCCCCCAATCCGAAGTACTGAAATCGAGGGAAAACTTTTTCCAAGAACATTCAAAACATCAACACCCGCCGAGTAGAAGTAAATACTTGTACCCAATTCCCCGTGTCTGTTTAAATTCTCCCTTTCGGAGGACCGAATTCCAGCAGACGATGAGGAAGAAAAGGGCACATTTCACTGACATTGGTTGGAATTTTTATTAAGGGGGAGGGGGGGGGGGTCTTAATTTTTTTGATGGGGGGGGGCGGCGTCTTTTAATAACGTGAAAATTTTTTGACCACTCTCCTCCCCTGGTGATATTTCGTGATATGTAGCTCGATATATTACGCATTAAAAAATCTCGGGTCTCGGGGGGGGCGGTCGCCCCCCCCACCCCCCCTCTAATCCGCCCTTGGGGTTAAGCGGAATTTCGCCTAAAGCGATTGCGCATTAAGAGTTTTTTTAGCATTAGCTCAAAGCCTTTTAGTCCGGGGAAATGCTTTCATTTCACGTTAAGCGGAATTTCGTGTTAAGCTAGTTTGCATTAACTTACTTGCGTTAACTATACTTTCACAGCGACAAAAGTCGTCAGATTTTCTAGATGGGAACATCATGGGCACGCATTTCATATGATTATGTGGCATGTAAACGATCCCTTGAGTACCCATTTGGCTCTCGGCAAAATTAAAAATCTCGGCAAGCTTTAGCATCCACAGACCGCTTAGATTCATTGTAATCTGAGCATTACAATTGCTAGAAAGAGCCGCCTAGATGGTGCCACAAAAAATAGCTCTCAGTTCTGGGGAACATACCGAGTCTGCAAAAGGCTTGATCCACCAAAAAAGCAGCCCCCTTTACATAAAAATATATTTACCACGGCTGATAAGCACGAGGTCCTGGATAACATCTCTAGCATGGACATCCATGAAAACCATAGAAGTTAAAATTGATAAATTACTTTTGGAATCAATAGAAGTTAACAATTACGACTCACCGCTGTTGATGAGTTCCTGGACAACATCTCTAGCATGGACATCCATAACAACCAGGGCTCCGACTGTAATACGCAGTTGCTTGGACAGCTTTCCCCTGACCAGGTCGACAATCTCGGCCAGCTGTCGGTTCAGCTTGCCTTGGTACTTCTTCAGCGAGGATTCGGCAATAGCCTGGTGCACTTCTGCTGTCCAGTAGATCTGAGAGACGCATAGGACGACTTGGCCGGGCCAGTGCACGATCCACTTGATTCGGGGTGAGATTGCATAGGACTAGGGCGGAAATTAAAAGTATACATTCATTGCTTTTGCACTGTAAAAAAATGTTGGTTTTGCAGTTAAATACCATATTTTTAACAGTTAAAAAACATACTTAACAGTTAAAAAACATTTTTAACAGTTTAAAAACATTTTTAACAGTTTAAAAATATTTTTAACAGTTAAAAAACATTTTTAACAGTTAAAAAACATATTTTTACAGTTAAAAACCCTATTTCCTACAGCTAAAAACTAATATTTAGAAAAACAGCCTTTAACTGATTTTATCTTCAATAACAGGGCTTGTTAAATTGATGTCATTAATATCATCATGTAGAAAACAAAAATTTAGATGAAAACTGTGTGCGGGCCTTCCGTGGCCAAGGACGATAATCGACCGATTTTTCACTGAGAAGGTTCCCGGTTCGTATACAGACATACTATAAACATATTTGTGCCGGAAAAAAATCTTTAAAAATCACTGGGGTCCCCGAATTCACTGGGACAGACGTGCTTGATAAATCTGGAATTTTAACAGGGAAGAACTTTTAAATTAAATGAGGAAAAATTTAATAGTTTTCCTAGTTGAATTAAATGTTTCTCCCTGTTAAAATTACAGTTTTCCAGCAAAAAATTACTGCTTCAAACTGTAAAAAAAACGTCTTTATCTGATGTCCCGGTTAACATTTTTAACTGTAAAAGTACCAGGGTTTTGCAGATTCTGATAAAAGGTAATATTTACTTTGTGTGCATCGAATATCACATTCCTCACAGATACCAACATAACATTCTGGACCTGAAAAAAAGACAGAATTTCTGAATTTTGGTAGAAATTTAGGTTAAAATTGGCGATTTTCTTTGTTGTGCATAGCAGATTGCTTTTACATTGCGTCTGCCAAGCATTTTCAAAAGCAACTAATCTAGCTTACATTACTAATATAAAAGAATCAGTATAATTACACGTTTAGACAGAACATAAAAGGGGGGAGGGATTACAAAATAAGAATTATATTAATATTACAAAGAAAACTCGTAAGGCCCAGTGGTTCTTGCAAAAGAGGCCCAGTGGCTTAAGTGGCAGTGCTTTGCATTGTCATGCCTCTGGTCCAGGGTCGAATACTGGATTGAGCGTAATTCCAATGAGCGAATATTGATTTCTGATGGTCCCCCACATTTTCTTTAAAATATTTCTAAACAGCAAATAGTCTCTCAAATATCTGTAGCAGCCACTTCTCCCCTAGCGTTTTTAGTGGATATGACGCTCGACAAGATGGACCCTCTCCCCCTCGAAGCTTAACATGAAGCGGATTTTGAGGGCTTCGTCGAAGTCCAGGACCGCGATGCCCTCGAAGCATTTCTTGAGGTGCGGCTGGACCCGCAGAGGGTCTTTAGTCTCGGACTCACAGCCCTTATTATAACGTCCTAGGCCCTACAGGTACTGGGAACTTATGTGCCGAATTTGAAGTCTGTATCTGTTTTAGTGCGAGCTGTTTCAGCCAGATAGACGGACCAATGTTCAAAAACAACTTTCTAGAATAGCCTCTTCAAGCGTACACATCCTCATAATCGATGTCGACCCATCGCATACTAATCAATGAGCATCGAAGTAAAAATTAAGCAAAATACATAAAATAGCTTCTAACCGACGTCGCAGGTTACTAATAACGGTATTGTTTTACAAGCTATAACAATGTCCTGTCATTCGACTTGCAATATTAATAACACCAAATGTGTAATCATTACAATCATAATGAATAAAAATGTAGTCAATCGAAATGCTAAACAAATTGATTAAAAACGAATATACCTTTATGGATTTATGTTTATCTACGAGACGTCAACCTGTTCGGCGCATTTTTTCAAGCCATTCGTCTCTCACTCTCGGTGGAGACTATTTTTGTAAATATATATATAAAAATGTAACAAATATGAAAACTAAGCTCAGGCAAGTGATACATGGATCTATATTAAATCGATTTTCGACGTATAATAGTCTTCCGACACAGACAACATTTATTATTAAGATGACCTCAGTCCTGTAGCAGCCACTCTCCTTGACTCTGCGTTGGGATATTGACGCTGGACAAGTGGACCCCCTCTCCCCCTCCTGCTCAACATGCCGCTGATTTTGAGGTCCCCGTCAAAGTCCAGGGCCGCGATGCCCTCGAAGCACTTCTTGAGGTGCGGCTGGACCCGCAGGGGGTCTTTGGTCTCGGACTCAAAGAACTTATTATGACGCCCTTCAGGTACTGGGAACTCGCGTACTAAAGTTGAAGTTTGTATCTGTTTTACTACGAGCTGTAGAGTGGTTTCAGACGGATAGACAGCCGGAAAGATGGACCAATGTTCAAAAACAACTTTTTCTAGAATCCTCTCTCTCCAAAACAAGTAGAAAACACACAATATTCATATCGGATGTTCGATCCCCATCGCAATTCCTTATATTTCATATTAGGCCATCGAAAGTTTTAAAAAAAACGTTGCTGTTACTAAACCTTCATGACCTAGCAACAGCTAGATCTGGTCCATGATGTCCGCATGTATTCTAGCTAAATAACAAGAAGTTGAGATGATTTAAGGTCTTCTAAAACTACACCCAGGCAGTCTAAGATATGCTCAGGAGAGGCTGGCTTTTTGCAGGTTGGCTTTTTGCAGGACATTTGTTGCAGGTTGGTAAAAAAAGTATCGAAGGCTATGTCCTGACTACGCCACAAATGCCACAAAGGCAACAAAACTTGGCGACTTGGCAGAGTCAGCCCCCAAGCTATTGTATCGCTTGGCGCCCTTGGCGGTCGCCAAGTTTTGTTGCCTTTGCGGCATTTGATGTCGTAGTGAGGACATAGCCTAAGCAAAATCTCTCAAGATACCTGTAGCAGCCACTTCTCCACTTGACCCCTGGCGTCTTTGGTGGATATGACGCTGGACAAGTGGACCCTCTCCCCCTCGCTGCTCAACATGCCGCTGATTTTGAGGTCCCCGTCAAAGTCCAGGGCCGCGATGCCCTCGAAGCACTTCTTGAGGTGCGGCTGGACCCGCAGGGGGTCTTTGGTCTCGGACAGGATTTCCAGCATTTCGTCGTTGGACAGGAAGAAAAACCTTAGTAGGGGGAAAAAAAAATTGAGAATTAAATTGAGAAATTAAAAATTGAAGAAATTAAAATTGAGAATAAAAATTGAAGAAATATATAATTTAGGAAATAATTAGAATGAAAATTTGGGAAATGGAAAATTTCAGAAATTACAAATTTAGGAAAGAAAAATTGAAATTGAAAATTGGTGGTTTTTTTTTTCTGGAGATGTCCTAAAACATCCGAAAGGGTTATTTATTTTTACAGTACTTAGATATTTCATTTCCATTAAATATTTATTCTTACTTGAAACTTGATTTTGTTTATTATTAATTTCAATATTAGTTATACATAGTTTAAAACTTTGTTATTTACCTCGGAAAATAAAGTCTTTTCTTTTCTAAATATGAATTGAGTCCTTTGTTTATTTTATCAAGCATGTCGTTGCAGCTAAGTAGATCCTTGTAGATATCGGGAGTAGAGGTATTGTCCAAAACCTTTGAAGTTAAAAAATGGAGCACAAGAATAAAATAAATATTCATTCAAAATATTTTGCACTCTACTGCTTGAAAGAATTTTTTAAGGAATCCAAGTTATCTGAAATTATTCACTTTTTTAGTTAAAAGACTGTCCAATTATAACTCCTTGAGTTAGAATAGGATCTGGAAAAGATTTTACAGTTATACAAAAATGAAGTAAAAGACTATTTCCCTATAAAAACTACTTTATTTTTGAGATTTTGCAGACAAAAAGATTACTTTTAATATTCTACAACCAAAAAAGGAGCAATTTTCAGCAAATTTTGCAACAGAAAAATCATTGATGTATCCGACAATGATACAACAAAAATTCTAACATATCCTGAAGATCAACCTATTTGTGATGTTCCACTAAGCGTTCATTATATCTTAGTAGACCGCATGTCTAGCTTACACAATGAGCAATCTTTAGAGAGCCTAAATAAAAGAACGAACTAGTACTTCGTACAAGTTTATAAGAGTGGCGACACTCTAAGAAAGCAGCTGCAATCTCATTGGCCGAACTAACTTCGGTTCTCCAAGGCCGCGTTTTGGCACGAGTTGGCTTCAAGTTTGGCGTTCTTCTAAAAGGTTAGTTTGAATAATCTCCGCACTAGAGCTACACGAGGGTTATCGGCGATACGGGAGTCGTAATTTAGAACCACAGTCAAGTGACGTCTTCTGATACGGCAATGAGTGTCATTCGCCAATGAAAGCATTTTTGTATTTTAATTTGGTCCACTAGCTTGATATCGGCTAAATTTCACTTTTTCGTTTTATTGTATAGAAAAATATTCTAACCAATAGTCTACAATTCACAGCAAACCAAATAACTATCCAAAAGAATCATATACAAATTTCCCCCGTCAGAAGCGAATATAACTCCAGTTTATCTTTGGCGCCGTTAAAAGCGATAAAGGTATTAAGGTTGGTACGAACCGGGCAGGAGTTTGGAGAACCGGTTGCCAGTCACTCTTATATACTTGTACGAAGTACAAGTATGTTCTTTTATTTAGGCTCGCTAGCAATCTTAAATATTTTAACATTTTAAACTCATCTATCCGTTACATTTTATCTCCCACAATCATGCTTTGTTTTTCTTTTTAGTTGCTATAGGCCCTTGCGCTATTAAACACAGTCATTCATCCTCATATCAATAACTAAAAGCTTATTCCAATAGTACTACTTTCATAAAATAAAAAAAAACCTTCGACGATAACACCAAAGTACCACTCATAAGTACACTGCTCAAAACAATTAGGGGATCACTTGGCGTACTTTTGTTAACCCTTTCTGTTCCAACTTTTTACTTTTTAGTCTAGAAATCTAAAATATGTAAAATAGATTCATTATGCATCCAGTAAAAAATACGGAAAAGAAATCTTAATTCTTTAACCAAAATTTGAGGGGAAAAATTGGAATCATAACTTTTGAATAAATTATAACAATATTTTTTTTAAAACTTTATTTGTTAAAAAAAGTTCAAATCACTTTTTGAGCATCTAAGATTGCAAGTGTGTAGAATTTAGGGTCAATTTATTTCATAAAATTTTTTGGGAGATAATTTTATTTTACCATGTTTTTCATATTTACCTTTAATTGAAAAAAATATTATTTAATTAATTAAAAGACATGATTCTTCCCTCTAACGATAAATAAGTGCGAGCTTATCTTAGTGAGAAAAAAAATCGCAAGCTGATGATTCCAAATGGAATCATTGGGGGTGAAAGGATTTAAACCATGCATTCCCCTAATTGTTGTGAGCAGTGTAAATGTTGCACCTTAAATCTCCTAATTTGATTTTAAAAATATCAAATTAATGTCTGCTATTCAGCTACAAAAAATATTAGAAGGTTAGGAGAAAAAAATCCTCCTTACATTGGGTTTTTCGGTGGTCTGCTTCATGATCTTCCTCCAGATCTGGTCGACGGCTTGGAACAGGGCACCTTCTTTGGGCATCTGCTGCAGAATGTCCGCGGACGAGAAGATGGGCTCCAGGTAGAGCCACTGCATCTGCACTTTCAGCCACTCGTCGATGGAGTCCTGGGTCAACTTCAGTATCTCTTCCCAATCCTAGGGAAAACATTGTCGTGGTAGTCAATCCCTCAAATCGTGAAGGGAAACCTTTCAAATCAGAATTTTTTTTTAATGCGCAACTTGCCTAAGCTACTGAGTATGGGTCTGAGACATAATCCCGACAAGCCGAAATTCCGAATGGGTCAAAATCCCGACAGGGTCGAAATACCGAAAATAGATTTTTGTCCATTTCTCGATTTTTTAAAAAAAAATATTAGAGATACTGACTAACTAACTGACTGACTAACTAAGTGACTAACTAACTGAATAATTAACTGAATAACTTACTGACTAACTGAATAACTAGCTAACTAACTGAATAACTGGCTAACTTACTGAATAACTGACTAAATAACTAACTGACTAAATAACTAACTGAGCTGACTAAACAACTAATAAAATAAATAATCTCTAATATTAAAAAAAAAAATCGAGAAATGGACAAAAATCTATTTTCGGGATTTCGTCCCCGTCGGGCTTGTGGCCTTTCGGGATTTCGGCGTTCGGGATTCTGGCTTGTCGGGATTTCGGCCTTTTCGCCGGGTACTTGTTGTCCGTGGTACACCCACTGAGGGTACCTTGTTTGGTTTTTAGATAACACTTGTGCACTATGCGACGAGTGACTTCCCAAAAAACAACACACAAAATTTAAAAAAAAACTTTATTAAGTTTGGGGGAGGGGGGGTGAAAATAACTTCCTTGACTATTTTGGAAGTGTCATACTTGCAGATTAGTCTCTGAACGTATAAGAATCCTGTACTGGGATTCAATAATGACATATAAACTAGTTTTTTCTCAATCAGTAAGACGTGGGGAATAGATTGATGACGGGGTTGAAAAAGCCCTAATATTACATACCTTGCCCTATTAAAGTCCTCAAGATTAAAATCCTCAAGCCCTATTTATACCTATAACATACTCTTCAAGAGTCTCAGTCTGAGTTATTTATGGAACACTTTAACAATCACCGTTGAGTTACTCAGCCTCGAGTGAAGTTTGCATACACACGTGGAACGCAATGTGATGATCTAAGAAGCTACGAGAAAACCATGGTAGTTAACCTCTCTCCAGAAAAACTTTTGGTAATGTTACTTCTAGTATACATCGAAACATTCCTAGTTTTTGTAAATCTGAACATGTTCTTGTATAACAAGGGTTGTTATGATTTTACCCGACCCGAAAAAAGCCGGGTGGGTTTTTCAAAAACCTTAAATAATAAAAACCAAGTGGCAATTGAACTTAAATTACCTTCACTGAAATTAAAAAAAAGTAAAACTTGTTTTAATAAAAATATATATTATTTTAAATTTTATATTATTTTAATATTTTTATATTTTTGTACCTTCAATATTTAAAATGCATTTACAAATTTAAATTTATACTAATTATTTAACAGTTAAATATAACAAATACATTTTTAAACATTCTAGTTTAAATTTCTATCGTTACAATATTCCGGATTCTGATTATATAATTTTACACGTACACAAACAAACAATACTTGGTTCCCGACAATATAATTTAAATAATACAATAATACATTTATAAATTTAAATATACATTTATCTAACTATATGCAATTATTTTTTTAATTGTTCTAATTTAAATTACATCATTCCTGATTATCTCTCAAGATGTTCTGTTAGTTTTAAAAATTGTAATGTATAGATAAATAGTTAAAACTTCCATCAATAAATCACAAAATCTTGAAAAACACATCCAAAATACTGAAAAAAACCATAAAACCCTGAAAAAAAAACCCGAAAAAAAACCCCAAGTGGGTTGGGTTTATCATGAAAAAACCCGGGTTTTTAACAACCCTGTGTATAACCCGTATTAAACAGGCTTACCGACTTTCTCTTTAGTTTCAAGCTACTTCCACGGTGCTTGTGTAAAAACAATGGAAGTTTGCATACACACAATGATGAAACGCAGTGTGCAATGTAAAGAAAATATCTCATCACGTTACTAGCAATTATGAAGTAGTTTAACGAATGGACACAAAGTCTGATGGAACGAATCGGGAAAGCACCACGTAGTTGAGCAGAATTGAAAAGAACAGTGGATCCATCGTTTTTAAGCATCCAAACGGACATTTCTCAATGTTAAGACTTTCAAATTTCTAATGCAGCTACGTACCTACCCCTTGGCGCTTGAATAATTTTCTTGAAAAGCTTATTAAGACGGCCGAGATATACTACGAACTCAAGTACAAAATTTGAATTTGTTTTTCTTTTTATGTCTTTTTCTTATCTATGCACCATGCGGGATAATGAGACTTCAAGAAAAATCGTTACGTGTACTACTAGCCATACCTTGATCTCTGACTCGAAGGGCTTGGCGAAGGGCGACCCCCTCATGGCCTGCGTCTTGACGATGTGGTCGTCCAACAGGGTCTGAATGTCGTCCACGGAGCAGAGGACGCTCGTCCCGCTGTCCCGGTGGGGGAGGGTCGAGAACCGGACCTCGCTCCACTCCTCCTTCATCTTCTTCAGGGCCCGCTCCAGGCCGAGCTCCTATATATCGTGGAAAGGAATAGTTTCGTTAACCACATCACTACCAGGACATACGCAGAGTACGTCCTCTCACTTCAATCATCAACAACCAGGACATACACTGCCTACGTCGTCCACTCTAAAGTAAAAAGATGCAGCAACATCTTCGCTAGTGGAGCAAGAGCCCAGGGCTCCCAGACTTAAGTTATTTTCTCATGAATTAAATGTATCGGATTAGGTTTTGTTTTCATACCCGCAAGTGTGGACCGACGGCAAATTTACAGGTACCGGGTGCAAAAGGTAGGTAAATTATACGTTAACTTGGGTCATTTTCTCAGGGCTGATTTGAGGACGGATAATGTAAATGTTCAATTCCCACACAAATATTCCTTAAATGCGGGTTCCATCCCCGGCTGAGTCGTAGCAATAGCTACCTATAAGGTGTCCCAAAAAATGGCTCTCAAATCTGGGGAATAGACAGAGTCTGCAAAAGGCATGACCGCCAAAGAAGCAGCCCTGTTTGAAAAAAAAAAGATGTATTCCCAAAGACCAGAAATAAACCAAAGTTATGAAGTGCAAGGAGTTAAGGTTAGTTTGAATTATCATTGCACTAAAGCTAAACGAGAGCTATTGAAGACAGGCGTCGTAATTTAGAAACACAGGCAAGTGACGAGCGGGCACTCAAGTAGGCCACCAATCTAACTTTTAAGAGCGACATCGTATGCAGTCGTATATAGATTATCTGTCAGTTATGCTCACAAACTTCTCCTATTTTATAGGCTATGTCCTCACTACGACATCAAACGCCACAAAGGCAACAAATACAAAAAAATTTGGCGATCGCCAAGGGCGCCAAGCGATGCAATAGCGTGGGGACTAACTCTGCCAAGTCGCCAAATTTTGTTGCATATGTTGCCTTTGTGGCATAGTCAGGACATAGCCATAGAATTACTCTGTCATTCTTGGGAATAACTTTTCAAATCACACTCTCTACTGAGACGAATATCCGGTCCATCCACGGCCAACTTCAATAACAAGGCCAGAGAAGCTCTCCCAAACATGAGCGTAGACGGAAATTTTGACGCCACTGTTCCCAGTGCCGAAGATCGAGAAACCAGTTCGGACGCATTCGGAACCCTAAAATTGTGGTCAGCCGTGAACGAGTGGTTCCGAACAGCTTTCGAGTCAGGTTGTCTTCATCTTCGGAACAACGTCACTCGGAACTATGACGTCAAAATTTCCGTCCCCGAGCTTGTTTGGGAAAGCTTCCCCGGCCTTAGTAGTTGAGTAGGCCGCGGTCCATCACATATTTCACACACAAGCACAATTTCTAATACAACTGTTTCTTTTGGGAATAATTCATTGAAGACATTAAACTTAAAATAATCCTTTAAAAAAATCCAAAAATGTAGCAAATATTCAAAGCAATGTCCAATGCTTAGGAATCAAATCAGCACAGCAAGATGCTATAAAGTATGGTATACCGGAACATGAAATAAAATCTGTCATCAGAACTAACAAACGCGAGTGAAGCCAAAAATGCGAACATACACTGATGTAAACAACAGAAATTATTAATAAAGTTGCCAGAAAGTAAAAATAAAACTAAAAAACAAGTAACTGAAAAAAAAAAAGTGTTTTAACACACTCGGCAAGGCACTGCTCTAGTGCTAGACACATGGTCACAACCAAGTTATCTATATCGTTAAGATATGGAATGCATTGCAGAAATCTAGACCTGGAAGAGTTATACTTATGCATAGTTTTAGATAATTTGAGGGTATAAGTCACATAAGTGGTTACGATTCCAACAATATTAGGATATGGAAAACGGAACAGCCAAGCCTACACGGACGTCATAACTACGTCAAACACTGTGTTATACCTTACAAAAGGGGCCCGGGAGGCCCATTGGTAAAGATAGCTGCCTACGCTAACAGTCTGCGCACTGTACCGGGTGCTGGTTCGATTCCCGATTTGGCCATGGGTGTAATTTCTCTCTCTGTGTCAGTAAAAATTATTTCTGTGTCTGTCTTTTTTGACGAAGGTTGGTTGGTTGGTTGGTAGACATATATTTTCAGACTTGTGTGCTTGGTCACAAAGACCCGCTTATAAACCTTCGTCAAGAAGGACGGACACGACGTACACACATACAAGACAGATGCTGCCATCTATCTCCACCTCCACAATTTAGACATGAAGGGGAGGGAAATAGTATCCAGGGACCTGTACCCGTGGTAAACTGCGCAATGACCGACCACAGGACTTTCGCACCCAACAGATTTAACGAGCACGTACTCTGCATATACTCGGTAGGTCTTCAGTGGTACCAGGATTCGATCGCGGGACCTTCCGATCTCGAGACCGAGACGCTGTCCACTAGGCCCCCCAATATTAGGATAAGGATAGCTGGAACAGCCAAGCCTACAGGGACGTCATAACTACGTCAAACACTGTCTTATACCTCACAAACGGGGCGCGGGTGTCCTAGTGGTTAAGATAGCTGCCTACGCTAACAGTCTGCGCACTGTAACGGGTTCTGGTTCGATTCCCGCCTTTGCCCTGGGTGTAATTTCTCTCTCTGTGTCAGTAAAAATTATTTCTGTGTCTGTCTTATTTGACGAAGGTTTATAAGCGGTTCTCTGATCAAGCATATAAGCCGGAATATATATGAACCTACCCTACCTCACAAACAAACCAGTTGGCAGTACTTCAACTAAATATGTTTTAAATACATTTTAGCTTAAAAATACATTATTTCTAACACATTTTTAAAAATTAAAACATTAATAATTACTTTGTTTTGAGTAAACTTAACTAATTTTTTTTATCGTTACCTTGTTTGAACATTAGTTTTCGAAACAAAATTTCACTTTCCAAAGTAAACTTATTTTAAATTTAAATGCACATTCAAGAATTACTTCAAAACCTACTTTACCCTGGATGCTTTGGAACTGATGGGTGATATTTGCTCCACGAAATCGTGGACTTTTATTTCGATGAGATCTTTGAAAGTGGTGGAAGAGTCTGGGATGATCTTCCTCCCGACTATGGCAGACACCATCTTCCAGTGTCGCATCTTCATGCCTGGGTTGCAGAGGACTATCATTGCCGGCACGTAACGCTAAAAACACATAGAAATTGCTAGGATTTGGGAATGTATGATAGATCTACACTGTAAAAAAAGTGTGTTTTTTCTCTTTATATTAAAAAAAGTAAGCTCTTTTAAAGTGTCAGCAGCCATAACAAGATGAAATATTGATGTTACAAGTCCAAAATTTTTCGGGAAGGTGTGTCTCCCTTATGCGATGCTTTTTTTTTTGTTTTTCAAATTTCCAATTAGTTTTTTAATTAAAAAATTATAATAAGTTTGACGAAATCGAAGTCGTGGTTCTTTTTTTATATAACACCCAGGATGAAAAGATCAGACATAAGTGATTTTGTTACGTTCTTTTTAAAGAACAGTTGCTCTCTGCCCTGTTCTTTTAAAAAGAACAGTTCTTTAACCTGTTCTTTTTACAAAAGTTGTTTTACACGTGGAAGAATTCAGTCAAATATAAATATATCTTCATTAAAATTACCAAGGTTTTTTTGTGTTTATATATATATAAGGTTTACAGATTTTTTTTTATAAATGATTTTGCCATAAAATATATTATAGCAAGATAGAAGGTTTACAGATTTTTTTAGTTTAAATATTTTGGATGACAGGTTAGGTTTTAATCATCTTAGCACAAGAGGGCTATTGGCAACGGCCGTCGTAATTTCGAACCACAGTCAAGTGACGTGCCGACACCTAAATACGCACTCAACTCAAACTAGGACGTCATTATAGATAATAAAAAAATAATTTATGACAAAACTATTTTAAATAAACATTTAACATAACAATTACTCTAATAAACATTTTCAATAAGCAAACATTTTGGCGTTGGGGGCATTTTGGGTTGGCGAGCGTTAGCGAGCAGGGGGCGGAGCCCCCCAGTACAGAAAAAAAAATGTCAGCCAGTGTGCCAGAAAAATACAATAGAATTTACAGCGAAAATCTGTTTATTTTATACGAACATATTGTAATTTTAACACACAAGCTGAATTTTACAGACAAATCATAAAGAAAAAACAAAATTCTTTCTTATGCTTGGAAGCCACTCTAGGACTTAATTTAATGCCGACTAACATACGTTTGAAATCTTAAACAATAGCATATTAACAACTTGATAATAATTACGAAAATGAAAAACGAATACGTTCACGATGTTTCGAAAAAACTTTAAGATTTATTTAACATTTAATTCAGGACTTAACACAAGAATACGAAACCTCAATTTATTTTGATTCTTCCGACGATTGAAGCCAAACGAACCCTTCTTTTTTACGTTAACATGTCCTCAAAGTGACGTCATTAAAAACAAGTTTTGGAAAAAACGGTTGTAAACTTCTACCCGAGTTTTTGAAAACGGTCTAACGGTAAGCAAAACGATTTTTAACCGTCGAAAGTACAGGAAATGTTCTTAAAAAAAAGTTGTTTGACTAAAACTTTGATATCTATGGTTAAATTACGATGTTTATTACAATTTAGAAAGTTTGTGCTGTATTTATTTTTACTGAACCTATCAAAAAAACTTACAGCGAATTTCGTGATTCTTTTGATCACATTATCCACGATCTCCAGAGGGGGAAGCGTCTCCTCCGTCACGGTGTTCTTTTTCGATTCCTTCAGCTTTTCCTTGAGGATGTTCTGAAGCTGTTTCTTGATTTTGAAGGCCTCGATTTTGAACTCGGACACCTTGGCGTCGATCTCGGCTGAGTCCAGTTCGTAGAAGCTTCCGTCCATCCATCTGTAATATATTCGATCGCGTGTGGAAAATATTTAGTGGCTAAAATTTTTTGAAGATATAAAATGATCGATTTTAAAAGAACTTATGTAGCTTGCTTTCCTTTAACTTTCATGCTCACTGAAGTTATAAAAAAAAGTACATGTGTAACAGTAACTGTCACCAAGAACCGCTTTCATGTAATTTTTTTAAGATCCGATGGATACACTCTATTTTGGAAGGAGGTACGGACAGATGTATATCTTTAGCGTGTCAATACCTTCTTTTCTATTTTTTTAAACTCTTTCCAATAAAAAAAAGAAAGTAGGCTAAAAATATATTTTAAGTACTACTTAGTTATATCATTATTAAGTTATTAAAACATATAATTGTACGCAGATCATATATATGGGCCGGTCCTTTCATAGGCAAATTTTAGCGAGCTTGAAAATTTAATGTAAAGTTGCTATACCTATCAAGAAGAAGTACACAGATCATATATAGGCCGGTCCGTTCATAGACAAAATTTAGCGAGCTTGAAAATTTAATGTAAAGTTGCTATACCTATCAAGAAGAAGTACACAGATCATATATAGGCCGGTCCGTTCATAGGCAAATTTTAGCGAGTTTGAAAATGTAATGTAAAGTTGCTATATCTATCAAGAAGTACACAGATCATATATAGGCCGGTCCGTTCATAGGCAAATTTTAGCGATCTTGAAAATGTAATGTAAAGTTGCTATACCTATCAAGAAGAAGTTATTATGAAATAGAAAGTGGAGAATGTTAACCACATTTAGGAATTCTCCTTGCTTGGAAACGTAACGCAAATCGAGGAAGGCCATATTATATCATAGCTGTTTCCATATATGTGAGAGAATAAATCTCCTTATCCGATATAGTTAAGATTAATTTACAAGCACAACATTTTCTTATAATACTATTAAAATTAAATTTTACTATTTAAAAATATATATTTATTAAACTTTATACGTATGATGACAGTAATTCATCACCAATAAAATATTACAGTCCCTGGACAAATTATTAGACGCACTGCGAGATTTCATTTAAAATATTAATTACCGGGTGATATTGTACCGTTTTATTATTTTAAATTGATTTGTTTTTTATTTCTATATTATCCAATCAATTACCGATTTATCTATAATAATAAAAGAAAGAGTCTGTCTGTCTGTGTGTGTGTCTGTTATCGGATCGTAAAAGACCTACTTATACTGCCCACAGGAATTCGAAATTTTAAAGATAGATTCCCTTTAATACTAACGTGTGCACCTGAGGCTTAGTTTTTTCATATTTGTTCCATTTTTAGAGAAAATTCGAATTATCTGAAAAAAATACACCACTTTCGCTCAAATCCGATCATTTTTTCTCTTTCCTGATGCCATCGGCTGAAAAAATTAAATAAAACTTTGAACGAAAACATTTAAAATTCAATATGTTTATTTTTATTCTTTTGCCATTACTTTCAGAAACTAAATTCATTATTTGAAAAATAATTGACATGTTTCAAGTGACGTAATTCCGCCAGTCTTCATTCCCGGATTTTATTGTGGGTTTATTTGATGATTTTTTCATTGATTTTTCTGTTGACTGCATGTATGCATATAAGCAAAAATGTATATTAGCTATTACTGAACTATATGTTAATAAAGCCATCGCATGAGCTATTAGTTTTTATTCTTATTTTTTCGCCAAAAGTTGCATCTCGCCAACTATTACTTAAATTCGCCCAATGAGCAATTTCTTTATAAATATTTTAAGCGGTCGTTGTTCGAAGTCTTTTGTTAGAGCTTTAATGGTGTGTTTTGTACTATATCATTTTCTCGCAATTATTTCCAAACCGCAATGACTAAAAGTTTTATGTATTGTATAGGAATTGTGATGAATTTATGAGTGCATTTTATAGCGTATTTTTCATTTGGAATTTAAAGCCATGAAACGGGATTTTATACTTTAAAAACGAGCGGGAACAATACATAAGTTTATGATCCTATACAGTTATTGTAAACATATTTCGAACGATTTGATACTTTTTAATCCGTGCGAAGAAGGGTATAATTTTGCTAGTTTGATATAAATAAAACAGCATTAATTTAGAAAAGAAGTTTATTAAGTTTTAAAAAAAAAGTTAGTAAAGTCAATATTAGTGAGCCACTTTAGCCGCTATCAAAGCTTAATTCTTCGCGGCATGCAATCCATGCAAGACTTACTGTCTCCTGCATTTTGAGATGATGATTCCACACATAAATAATCTTATAATAAATAATTAATATAAATTAATCTTATCATAATTGTCTTAAAATAAATCAAATATAGTCTCAGCAATTCTTTAAAAAAATCAATAATGTAGTTGAAATATACCATATTGCATAAAACTCTTTAGAAACATAAATTGCTAAAAATACGTGCGTCTAATAATTGAAGAGTTAGTGAAAGAACGTGCTAATGACATTTTGAAAAAATTGGATTTTGTGTCAATGAACACATTACCAACTTCTTGATCGATGAACGATGATTCTGAATCGATAACAAGTTTCCCCTTTTTCATAAAATTTAAATGTAGTATATTTTTTACGCTTTACAAGTTCCGTTTTCAACAGTCCTGAGTGCAAACGAAAAACTTTGAAGCTCATTTTCTCGTTTTCACTTTTTTTGTCACTTAGCACGTTCTTCCACTAAGCTCTTCAATTTGTCCAGGGACTGTACTCCGACCTTAATACACATCCTTTTGGTACATAGTTAGTACCCACTGTTTTATTTTATGAGTTCGATTCATTCCTTACTCTTTCTCGGCCTCGTCCCAATCAATGTAGAGTTGATACAAGTGGATGAAGGGCTCGATGGAATTGAGAATGGTCTCGACTTCTGGGTAAGCACTCGGCGCCTGCTTAGCCAAAGCTTCTTCCTACAATAGGAAGAGGCCTTATATTAGGAGATGGAATAAATGGGCATGTTCAGTGAGTGACAACAGAAATACGGAATGAAACTAAATTATTTATCGAGTCACGATTGGTGAATAAATGTCACGTGGGAACAGAGCCTATCGGAGTACCGATCAAAGTTAAGTTTGAATTATCGTCGCACTAGAGCAACACGAGGGCTATTGGCGACGGGCGTCGTATTTTAGAACCACAGTCAAGTGACGAGCCGACACCTGAATAGGCACCCAACGCAACCGTTAAGGGCGACATCGTACGCAGCGTTGGGACTTTGAAGGATATTTAACGTGTACTCCCTTACACGGGGTATTATTCGTCGGATATTTTTGGCTGCACGGGCCGTTTATAGGTCGGCAGTTATTTTGGCGATGCCCGGACCCGAACCTGGGACCTTCCGCATGCTAGGCGAATGCCTAACCGACTGGGCTCCCCAGCCCTCTAGGTATATTCTGGAGTTCCCAGGGCTCAAGTAGGTGATGCCCCAGATGCTCAAATCTGTGAGCTGCAAAATTCTCGCATTCACAGAGAATGTGGGGGGTCCGATTCATCCTTGTACTTACAGCCCCTACAAGTGGGATCGTCGAGGACCTTCATAATGGTAAGGTGCCTTTTAAGGGTGCAGTGGCCAGTAAGTAGACCTACAGCTCTGCGTATACCATTACGGCTAAGACCGAGAAGCTCTTAAATTAGGAGAAAGAACAGGGTGGTAACAAAATCCTTGAAAAAAAGTTCCCTGATATTTTCATGGTTTCCCTGATACTTTTATAAAAAATTCCCTGATTCTACAATTACTTTTCAGTTAAGTTTAGTTTGAATTATTGTCATACTAGAGCTACACGAGATGTATTGGCAACGGGCGTCGTAATTTAGAACCACAGTCAAGTGACGAGCTGACATCTGAGTAGGCACCCAACGCAACCGCTAAGGACGACATCGTACGTAGCGTTGAGACTTTGGAGCATATTTGACGTTTGATAATAATTCACAGGTTTTTTTTGCTTCTGCATGATAGGAAGATAGTCGAATCGGACCAACCAGAATACTTTCTTTTGATCAAGAAGTGTCCGCTAGCATAATGATCGCAAGAGCAACCTAAACCTGCTGTTTAAATAATCCGAAATGGAAAAAATTCCCTGATATTTTGCTAAATTTGAAAAATTCCCTGATATTTCCAGAATTAAAAAGTTCCCTGAGAATTCCCTGATTTCCAGGTTCTGTTACCACCCTGAAGAATAAATGGGTATGTGTTCAGTGAGTGACAACAGAAATACGGAATGAAACTAAATTATTTATCGAGTCACGATTGGTGAATAAATGTCACGTGGGAACAGAGCCGATCGAAGGAAAAGCAGGAGTGAACTTTGTCACCTGAAACAAGCAAATTGTAAAATAAATACTGTATGAACTCTGTATTCACGAGTTTGTAAAAGGGGAACAAGGGATACTTGACCAAATTGTCAGATTTTCTTTTTAGTTTTTTTTAAACGTTATTTATTTATGGATGCATAAATGTACTGTATTTATAATAAGTTTAAGCAATTTTTATCATTATTATTTTAAATTATTAACTGTAAAGTTGAAAAAGGTAATGTATTAATAACTTTAAATTTGGGTCGAGTATCCCATGTAAAGGGATACTGACCGCCCATTAGGGATACTTTACATGGCATACCCGTTAGAGATAACATGCCATTTTAAACTGTAAATTTGATGGAATATTTTCTGTGTAAAAGTAGTCAAAAACTCTCCTAAGCTAAGTAGAGGCTGTAGGCGACTATATATTTTTTTCGTTTGAGATATTTTTATTTAAAAATATGTGCAGCATTCGTCCGACGATTTATCTGAATCAACAATCCAAAAATTGTAGTGCTGCCACCTGTTGACATAAATTAAGACTTGAAACTGACCCGATAAAGTATTATCAGAAAAAACGTAAAAAGAAACTTTCTCTATTAAAACGTTAAGTTCCATTTAAAGTAGTTTTGTCCCGGAACTTTATTAAAATATTTAAAAATAAGCAATAGTTTTGCATCAGAAGCATAGATATCATAATTAAAGTATTAAGATTGGCTGATCACGTGACCTCCAATGCTAACGACGGCGGACGCGTATAGCATGGTAGGGCAATCAAATTAGCGCATTAGGGCAAATGCAATGTGTGCACTTTAGGAGAAAAATACACGAAAAATACCATCTAATCAAATTACAAAAAAAAATACTAGAAAAGGAATTAGTCACTAAAAATATTCCAAAATGCAGCTAGTATTTTTACGATATTTTTTCGTAATAATTCTTATTCTAAAATTAAGTTAAAAGTTTAGTTATAAAGTTTAAAGAGTATATTAGTATTTTAGAATTATTCTAAAATTACAAAAAATATCGTAAAAATACTAGCTGCATTTTGGTATCTTTTTAGTGACTTTAAATCCTTTTCTAGTATTTTTTTTTTTTTTTTGCAATTTTAGAATTAAATGGTATTTTTTCGTAGTATTTTTCTCCTAAAAGTGGCAGCAACATTGGCAATTATGCTCACCTATTTGGCCTCCATGCGCGTCCCGTCGTTAGCATTGGAGGTCACGTGATCAGCCAATCTAATACTTTAATTATGATATTTATGATCAGAAGCAACTCCAACCCATAACTTGTAAGTAACAAGTGATGCGTCATACCGGCCACTGAATCTTTCAACGATTGAAACCAAACGAAGCAATCTTCTAGGTGTAAACACGCCCTCAAAGTGTGGTCATTGAGAATAAGTGTTAGAGAAAACGGCTGTAAAACTGTACACTGGTTTAAGAAAACATTCAAGACAGTAAAGTAAGCGAAACGATTATTAACCGTTGCATATACCGGAAATGTTCTTAAAAGTGACGGGTTTTTTTCACAGTGTCTAATGATAAAAAAAAACAAGTAGGTTTGTAACAGAATCTGTCACTTAACCCGCTTCCACACAACAGTTGTGTTTAACAGGTAAAAAGGCGACAAACACAGCATTGATATTCTATATTAAACATTTACATGCTAAATTTGGCTAGTTTCATTTATTTTATTTCGAAAATTCAATAATTATTACATATCGATTGCAAAAATTAATTTATATTTCGAAGAATAAATATGTAATATTCCTCGCTTTTAAATAGAATGAAAACATTTCATATCAACGTACAAAGAATCTCGTAGTGAAATATATTTGACGTCATTTCAAACGGATCGATGTCGCAAAAATAAATTTATTTTAATTTATTGTCTAAAAGAATTAAAGTTTCTCGAGCGATTGTTGCGAATCAATGGTGATTAAATTCTAATAAAAATGGCTTCCTATGCTTTTTAAATGAGCATTAAATGTTGAAGTTTTTAAAATAATTGAAGTATTTCGAATTCTTTTCTGAAATTTTCAATGTATTCTCATTTCGATGAGCTGAATTTTTTGACGTATCAAACTTGTCCGTAGCATTTGTAGTTTGGGATATGAAAGTAAGTGACGGACAGACAGACGAACTGAACGATTATAATACCTTCCACTTTTTACGTTATAAACGTAGAGTGGAAGCTAATAATCGATGAAGCGAAGGCCGAGCCAGTGATATTCAGTGGTTCAGTATTCAGGTTCAGTGATATTCAACTCATGAACAAGAGTTAGCAAATTTTCCAAGCGAAAATGAGCTTTTTGCTGAAGTTTATTAAATAAAACAAAATACATGACGCATGAAACCATTGTCCTGAAAAATGTATGTAGGACAAAATAAGTTGCACCAAAAATTAATTTTAAAAAAACTTAAAATTAATGATTTTACACGAAAATGAAGGCGTTACTGTTCACAAAGTCGTCGTAAATGAATAAATAATTACTTTTTGAAATCGGTTCATTGGAATCTTTGTTAATATTGAAAATTAAAAAATATTAAATCAATTATCATTGAAAATTTATTGAAAATTAAAAAAAAACCCAACCTATTTCAAAAAGTGTGAATATTAGATACTTACATTTATTATATACTAGCAAATAAATACCCGTTCTTCGCACGGACTAAAAGAATATCAAATCGATCCAAGTATACATGTCATTTAATTTGCTATAGAATAATAAGCTTTGCCTTTGTTCCCGTTCATTATAAAGAATAAAATCCCGTTACTTATATTGCTTTAAAATTCCAAAATAAAAATACATCACTATAAAATGCACATCCTCATCTCACAAAAATCTTCCTCAATATGAACTTACTGTCATCGCAATTTTCCTGATATATTCAAAATTAACCATGTTAACCATGTATATAATGTTATTTCACGTCAAAACCTCCATTCTGGGTTTAAAAAAAAAACATTTAGCTTATTGGCACGTTCAATTACTTTTCAAATCATTAATTTAATTTCTGAAGGTAATGGCAAGAAAATAAAAGCAATTTCAATTTTAATTAATTTTTGTGTTCATTTTAATTTCTTATGTCGAATGGCAACACGAAAGGGAAAAAGTTATCAGATTTAATCGAAAGTGGTGTATTTTTTTCATAAAATTCGAATTTTCTCTAAAAATGGAACAAATATGAAAAAACTAAGCTTCAGGTGCACACGTTGGTATTAAAGGGAATCTATCTTAAAAATTTTGAATTTCTGAGGGCAGTATAAGTAGGTCTTTTACGATCCACAGACAGACAGACTCTTTCTTTTATTATTATAGAAGAAGCCGTTGTTCCCTTGGAATATCCCCCCCTCCCCCTTCCCGCGGTAATAAAAAAAGTTAAACACGCATTGTTTATGTAACACCACTTACAATTGTTTCAATCAGTTCTGTATTAGAATAAATTTGTATCCATACTAGAGTTGTAGCGAAACACACATTGTTGTTATATAACAATACCATTCATAATCGAAACAATTTAAGTTTATTTTAACAATTAAAACTTACTTAAAAACCGTCATTCACTCAATAGTTACCGAGCCACAAGCATATACGAAAATAAGAATACGAAAATAAGAATACAAGCAATACGAATACGAATATCCGTTTTTTTTATCTTAAAAAAAATAGTTTTTTCTCTATTTTCAAGTGCATTTCCTATATTCCCCTTGCCTCAATAGTTAAAAAAAATGGGGACCGTCATCAGATGGATTCGAAAACAGTTGTAAGTAGAATAAATTTCAGAACAATTTTACTGATGTCGTGTTACATATATTTTAGGACATATTTTTATAAGAATCAATATTACGAAAAGGGACAATTTACGGATGTAATGAGGCGTTACAGATATGACGACCAAAATTAAATTATACTATCAATCATTGATTTAAACTTCAAAATATAGTGAAACACTATAACGGCATAAGCTACAACGTCTTAAGAACATGGTATAAAAGGAACCGCGTATTCTCAGTAACAAAATGAAATTTTTTAAACGTTATCGATCAACTATACGAAAATTGGTTTGTAAAATTTATTTCTCGTTAGATCGCATTACTATTAAGAATTTTGATATATAGTATCTGGTCTGTTCATTGGCGACTTTTGGCGAGTTTAAATATTTAACTTAGGGTTGCTATACTTATCGAGTTGTATTAAATATCAAGTGGAATGTTTACCACATTGAGGCATTTTCGTTGCTTGGCAATGTAACGCAAATCGATAAATCGACAAAGGCCAGTATATGGGAGCTGAACCAGAATTTTATCTAAACACCGCCGTTAATAGTATATGAAACAACAATAAAACCCTATGAATCTAATGTCCGTTTGTATTGACTCGATTCTGGATGTTTCGTTGGATGTTCCAACTTTTACGAAATTTTTGCACATAATTCGCTTTTTATTGTGGTTAGGACATTTTTTTAATCAAAAAAGGTAGCGTTTGAAAATCAATTAATGGTTATTTTAAATACCTAAGATAATTAAACACGAACTGATTCATGTATCCGAATGTTTTCGATATTAAACCACAAACCCTGATTTCTCACCTTGTATAATTAAGAATTGTTTAATCCGAATTCTTTTAATATGCATCATTTGAATAAAAAATACGAAAAAATTAATAAAATCTCAATTGGTATCCAACAAACAAACCTTTAATATTTTTTTATTATAGTTGATATATTGATAGCAAACATAAATTAAAATATTCAGACGGTTTGATATCCTGTCTTAGAAACTTCACTGTTGTAACTTTCGGGTAAGTTTCACCATGTTAGAGGTCTTAGTAGCTGCAATGGCTGTACTCCTAATTTTCGGCATTCGATTGAACACTTTTTTTAGGTTTTGGAAATAAAACCCAGAGAAATGGTTTAACCGAATACCGAAGAGGTGAAACATTTTACCACCCAACCATTGCAGCTACTAAGAACCATTATTATGGTAAAACTAACTCGAAATATGTAACTGTGCAAAAGGTAAAAAAATATTCCTATATGTGACATAAAAATGAAAATATTGTGTTTAAATTACCGTGAAATTCATTTTAAATAATATTTCTTTGCAGAGCCAAAATCAACACTTGTTTTCGGGGTGAAAAATCTAATAATCAGGTAAATACTACTTAATTATATTCGATATCTTGTTTAGTATTTGTTAACATTAATAATATATTACAGAGTTTATACAATGTCAAGTTTCATAGACAACCCAACAACAAATAAACTACAAATAGTTTTAATTTTGAAGTAAGATGCAAAATATCTAGCAAAAAGTAATTAAAAAAAATTGACGCCTTTTAGAGTTTAACTGACAGTCTTACAAATGACCATTCGATATCGCATTTCTGTAATTTAAAAACCTATAAAAAAAATTTGGATATTAAATTATATGGATAATAATGGAACCATAAGGATAATTATAGTCTGCCCGCACACTCATGCTTTACGTACATACATTTATTTGTTTGATAAAAGTTGTAAATCACTTGATGGATGAAACATAAAGATCTTGTGTGCTTACCATATAAAGCACTATTATCGAATAACGGAGTTATTTAGTACACAGTGTTGATTATTATATGGATAGAGTAATTAAAATGTTTAATTTTTACGTTATTAAACATGTACTGAAAATTTACGTTTCTTATTTTATTAGTACTCTTGAGATAGTGAAGTGCAAATTGTATATGCCGAATGAACTTCACTTAAAACTTACCACGACTTTAAAAGACCTCTGATGAATCTTTTCTAGAATCTATATGTATCATGTCCGCATTAACTTAAAAGTTAATAAATCAGATAATTAAAAAAATCTTATTTTGATACTAATTATATTTCTTCCAAAAGACGATGAACGACGATTACACTGATTCTGGACGATCATTGCCAATGTGATGCCAATCAAGCAGAACCACAAGTGAGCTATTCAGATTCTGCACCATCGTCTTCTGACACAGATGTGTGCGAATCTGTGACGGGCATGAACAAGCCAAAGAACTGACCGGCAGTAAAGTTGTCGATGCCACTGTTGAAATTAAAGGTCCAACAGCTGTCATTGCTTTACATTCAATCATTGAAGATCTCCCAAAAGTTTGTGCGAAGGCCGATGAAGACACGGAAGCCGTCATTCCGGAAAGCAACTTGGACGAAGAGATGAAACTAGATCGTCCCACAACACTGTCATCGAACGAACCCGTTGCAGACGATTCCTCGAAAGACAGTGAATCCTGGAGCGCCTCATCCGACACAGAGACATCAAGTGAAGAGGAAGAAGAACTGGATGTTATTGACATGTTTCTCACCGAAGTCCCTCCTCCTCAAAATCCCGTATTCGATTTGGTGAAGACAGTGGAGGGCAAAAGACAAGAGGTCGCCTCCGATCTCCTCATTGTGATCAACAAAGTACACGAGTTCAGAGTTCATCAGGAGATATTAAAGGAAAAGTCTCGTTATTTTGAGCAACGACTGAGCACAACGGGCACAGCATTTTATGC
Source organism: Oedothorax gibbosus (assembly GCA_019343175.1). NCBI lineage: Eukaryota > Metazoa > Arthropoda > Arachnida > Araneae > Linyphiidae > Oedothorax > Oedothorax gibbosus. The sequence continues at coordinate 1,325,987 of CM033276.1, forward strand.
TACTCATGTAAGTTACATGCGTAATAGTAGGGTTCTATTTATAACTCAGTTAAGGAGGGCGTTAGTGACACAATGTTTACTATCTACATATTGACTATATGTTGTCTATTATCAACCCGTCTGTCTACAAAATACCCATTGAATTAGCATGGAAATTTGATTTTTAGTTACTTTAATCACTTTTGCCACATCAACAATGGAATGAGACACTTTATTTAAAATTAATATTTGAAGGAAAATTTATTTGTATCATGCGAATCTGATCAGAATGACGTGTGAGTATCTAGCACAATGTAATTCGTTGATTGTAGGTTATTTACTAAGAAAAAGGCGTTATATTTTTTCTGCATAAAAATATTCAATTTACATTTCTTCATTTATTACTTCAATTTAGAGTTGTTTCATGTTTTCTGCAAAATCTGTGAATAATGGGCTAAAAATAAATTAACTAAACAGTATTAATTATTAATTTACAAACGGTTTTAATATGTGATATATGTAGATGACTTACAGGTCCCGACTATTTCATTTTTTGAAATTGGTCCGAATATTTTTTTAAATTTTAAATAAATAATTGAACACAAAATTTTCGAAGCAATTTTGAAAAGTGGGGTTACGAAGACCTGTAAGTTATCTACATTTATCATTTAAAGAAAACCGCTTGTAAAAATATTCGATACAGCCGGATAATTTGATGTGGTTTAGAAATAAAATCCACATATTATTGACATTGAGGCACTTTGATTTAGAGATCCGCAGTCCAGCGGACTCATCCCCCTTAAATATTATTCCTTATTATTCATGCTAACACTTTCATTCCAGGTCGATTCATCCCTCGTGGAACCGGAGGCCCTCCACACCGCACTGCGATTGTTGTACGAAGGGAGGTGCGACAAGATCCACTCCATGATGAACCTCCACAAAACGGCCCTGTTCTTTGGAATGGACACAGTGATATCTAAGCTGCAAGAGGTAAGCGCAACCACTGCAGTTTTTTTTAAAAGAGCTGATTGTCAGATCGGCTTGGTTAGATTGAATTATCTTCGCACCAGTGCAGTGTTAGAAATTGGACAAAGAAATTTAGAAGCAAAGTGTGGTATTAACTTTAAAAAAAATAGGAGCGAATGCGCATTTTCTAGGAGCATTTTAGGAAAAAATGTTCTCTTTTTATTTATCCTTAAATTCTGGGAGTCTAAACTGTCTAACTGGACAATTTTAAGATAGCGGGAGGTGCGTTATTGTATAGAATCACCCGAGTTTCGCGATACAGAGATTAGCTGGAGTAATTTTATTTTTTGGATAGCTAGAGTAAATTTTAGATATAACAATTTAGAGTAGCCGGAGTTTCTAGATATTAACGGTCGTCTGAGCTTCTAAATTTTGTGATCACCGCAATTTTGGAATTTTACGATCGCGGTCTAGTTTTGCAGTTTATAACTTGCCAAAGTTTCGCAAATTTATCCGTAGCAGTTGCACGATTTTAATACTATCGAATTTTTGGCGGTTTAAGAATCACAGACAGTTTGTTCAATTTTTTCACTGTTGAAAAGTTGATAGTCCGGTGTTCCGACGACTGGGCTACGGAGCCCCCTCAAATTATTTTAATTTTATTTTCTTTCAGGTTCTAGAGAACAAACAAGGGACAATGGAAAATGCTCTGGCCAACTATGTCTTCGCCTGGGATTTAAAGGCAGAGCTTGAGAACAGCCAGTCCCTGGAATCACATGTGGTGAAGGACCAAGTCTCAGTCCGCGGCGAATACAGGGACCTGGCAACATGTCACTTGTCCCTCATCAATGGATTAGTGTCAATGGATTCCTCCAACTGGCGAACGGGCGTCGAAAGGGGAATGCAGACGTCACTCGATATACTAGCAAAAGCATTCGAGAAACTGGTCATGAAGAGCGAGTATCTGGAGCTCAATGTCGACCAGATGCAGAAACTGGTCGAGCAGGACGTTCTTGGAGCCAGAAGGTAAATTGAACCTTCTCAATCCCAAATATTTTTTTTTATTCTAAAAATCTAAAATTTGTGAAATATGCAAGTTATGCATCCAGAGTGAAATAGCAGGGGGGCTGGGGGGGGGGGGGGGGGATAGTAATTAACTAAAATTTAAAAGAAAAAAATTGAATCGTAACTTTTAAATAAATTATAACAGTAAATTTTCGGAAAACTTTATTTGTTAAAAATAGTTAAAATTAATTTTTTTCTTCTAAAATTCCTGTTTTACCTCGCACTAAAAATAAAAAATGAACGACCAATGCAATCGCGAAATCAAGAATGACAACTGAAACTTACGTCATCTGAAACAACCCGATTCTATTTTTCTAGTGAAATGGTGTTCCTGGCGTTCCTCAAATGGCAAAGTAAAGAGGGTCGTTTGGGGCTCTTATGGGTTGTGCCCATATTATTCAAATGGGATAATATGGATACCTTATTAACATGCTACCTAGGTAGCAGTGTTAGAAATTGAATGCAAAAATTTAAGAGCAATTTGTGCTAGTAACTAAAAAATCTAGGAGCAAATGTAAATTTTCTGGGAGCATTTTTGAGAAAAATATTTATTAAAAAAATGCTATTTTCATGTAATTTATGCGCAAATCTCTTTAAATTGCTGTAGTTGCGCACCTATAAAAATCACCGACGTTTAGCAATTTCAGGGGAGCTAAAGTTTCTAAATTTTAGGAATCAGAATTAACGATCGCAAGAATTTTTCGATTTTACAATCGTCTGAGTTTTGCATCTTTAAGAGGATTATTGTCTGCCAGATCTTTGGAAACTACTTTAAAAAGTTGATCTTGACATTTAAGAAAACTAACCGCGATAACTGCGACGAAATTAATTTTGAAGCCACAAACTTATAGGATTTGGTCGTATTTTCCGACTAGGGACCGTGAATTTCGAACCCTGCTACCTAAGTATCTATATCAACATAACAGAACAACATAAACAGAACAACATAATAACAGAACACATCCTCAAATGGCAAAGTAAAGGGGTCCCTTAAATCTATTGTGCCCACTTTACCCAAATGGGTCCATATGGATACCATGTTAACATGCTACATTTACATAACAGAACAACACGCAAAATATATTTAATTCCATTTTTCCAGTGAAATGGTCGTGTTCCTGGCTGTCCTCAAATGGCTCGACCATGAGTATCTGGACAGGGAGGAATACGCGGAGCAACTCATCGGCTGCGTTCGTTTCTCGTGTATGACTGCCGAAGAACTCTTGGCCTGCTTCCACCCCCCTATCCTGATGGGACTATTGGAGATGCAAGAGATTAAGGATATGCTCCACAACGCGCTCGTGTACATCACAGCGAGGAGCCTGAAGCAAGAGAAGCTCTTCAAGCATCTGGCTTCAAAGACTAGGGTCTTACTGTTCAAGGAGAAACCTCTCGTCTTGTGGGTAAGTGTACAATTTTTTTTTTAACAATTTCAATTTAAATTTCGATACCCGTGGATTTTCGGAAGTTAGTATAGCGCCAACAAAAATTTTGTAGTCAGTACCAAATTAATTTGTTGAAATTATTTTGTTGGTTCAACCAATTTTTTTTATTCAACAAAAGTTTACACTCTGAAACAATTTTCTAAAATAAATTGGCCCGAAATTCATCATGGTTGCATTTTTAAAGTTTAAAAATTTCATTTGAATTTCTTGTAACACATAAAGTTTCGAAAATTTATTGTTATAATTTATTCAAAATTATGATTCCAAATTTTTTTTCCTTTAACTTTAGTCTAAAAAAATAAGATTTTCCCCCTGCTTTTCCCCATTTCATTATGGATGCATAACGAGTCTATTTCAGAAATTTTAGATTTTTAAAATAAAAAAATAAAAAGTTGAAATTGAAAGGGTGTAAACGTCAAATAACAATTCTGCTCCTTATTCTTCTAGGAAATGGACGCCTATGATCCCGACTGCTATTCGTCCCCATCCTCTGAATCGGGTGATGATTTTGAAGAAAGATGTGATAGGTAAGTACATAAGCCGCATACAGAACCTAATTTCAAAATCTGGCATCGGGATACTCGAAAGTTTTAAACTAAATTTATTTTGCGCAATGCAGGAATATTTATTATTTCACGTGAAATTCCACAAAAATTATTTTGTTTTATGACATTCGGTACTTTAAAATGTTCTCCAAACACAATCAAATATCACGTCATTAATTAATTATTAGTTAAGGATGCCTAAGTTTTTACCAGTAAACGTCAGCACGATCAAAAATTAAAAAAAAACCTTAGAAATTTATTATTAAAAAAAATCTTCAAATTCATTTGTCGTTTTACTATTTTCGTACCGTAAATGTATAATTGTAAATGTCATTACTTTGAAGCATTGCAATCGCAAACATAAAACATTACAGCATTTTGTATTTTTAGAAATAACGCATATATGGTACTAACACTACTGATTCTTTGTTACACCTTATTGCTTTTTTTAGTTGAAAAATACTTAAGGTCTCCAACTAAGTCGTCTTGTTAATCCCATGGAAACAAGAAGTCTAAGACTAAAATAGCTACTTTCTGTTACTTAATACTTACTGAAGTTCTATCGGAAAAAAAACTAGGTTCCTAAGTAATATCATCAACAGCCGTTTCTACACTAGATTTATACACATTAGAAAAAAATCGAACAGCACCCAGCTATATTTAACTTCTAAAGCCAAAATCAACTATTTCCTTAACATTCTTTCGCAATTAATAAATTATTTTACACTGCTCGTGATTTATTTGTAGTTCGAAGATATAAATATTTATTAATACAAAAGTAATGAAACTACTCCGAACTGCATTAAAAATAGAATGTAACTAAGCATAATGCATGCAAAAGTATGCCTTGCCGCTTCTGGTAGATAAATAATGATAACAAGAATCAAATTGGCTACATTTTGTGACGTCATTCCAAACTGATTCATGAAAATATTATTTGCTTCAATAGTTTAATAAATAAGTTTCTCATGCATTGTTGATTTAGCAACAGTGATTTAATGACTCAAAATTGATTCATGCTAATTCAATGGAAATCGCGAAATAGTAATTTATGTCCGTCCGACGTACAGACAGACAGACAAAAGTATGAAAGTGGTATCTGAGGTCATAGCTTCTAACAAAAAGATTTTAAGATCGATGGATAGAACCGATTGGAGGGGGTTACGACAGACAGACAGACAGACGGACATCGACGCATGTCATACCTACTTTTCATTTTAATTCTTTCGATTAAAAAAAAGAAAATAGGCTAAAAATAATAATTTACTAAGCCAGTTCTCCTGCTTTATTATTTATTATCCTACTTTTCAAACGTTTTTTTTCTGTATGATAAATAAATATAGCTGCCTTGCATCGTTGCATCGCTTTATAAACTCAATTTTTGAAATTGGTTCGAACATTTCGGTTGTAAAATTATTTATTGAAAACTAAAAATAACCGTTTGTAATAATATTAAACGGAATGTGGCATAAAAATTTTATTTTTAATTTGGAATAATACAGAGACTTTAGTTTGGAGACCCACTCTCCTTTAACGTTTTGTTATATGTGATAATACTTTCTCCCATTTTGAAAATCGTACCTACTATATATAAAGATCATTTAAACCCAAAAAATAAAGTTGAGATATACAATATTTAAAGGGGAAAAATTGTTGAAATATCGTGAAAGTTTGATTATTTTTCTGAATTTTTAACATCTGTGTTTTCTCTTTTAGAACCGTGTCACTCCAGAATAGCGCAAGGAACGTGAGAATCACACAGTTACGTAAAAAGACCCACGTCTCCCAATTCCTTTCACATTTTGGAGACGACTAATACAACAGTTAACTGCAAAAAAGTTTTGTCAATTGAATTTAGACTACGCTCTCTGTATGTATTATTATCTTATTTTCAGCTTTAATTACATTTTCTGGTATTTTTAAAATATGCATCACAAAAACGTTTCCACATGCATAATCAAATTGCATTCTGTTTTAATTTGCAATTTACAAGAACGTGCATTTCATTAGTTGAAGGAATAGGAACGATGTTCATGTAGTAAAAGTTGATTCCCATTTTTGGGCCAAAATGAACCACATTCAAATGCGTTTTTGCGAACAGTTTTCATAAAGTTTCATCTTATTGCTAGAGGAATGAAAGATAGATAGAAAATAAAAAGTGCCAAGATAAAGAAATATTATTTCGAGAAGAATTGACATTGGAAAGAGATTCTAAATGAATCTATCTTTTGAAATGTGCAGCAGCATTTGTCCAAGAGAATGAAGCAGCAGACATCGTCTATACAAGGAAACATATTATTGCATAAAGTGATGCACGTCCTAGAAGCGACGGATTCTACTAGTCGCCTGGCTGATAAAGAAAGAGAAGGAGCTTGGTGTGTGTCCTCATACAGGATTAAAGATAGTTTTACAGAAAAATGAGAGTAGCTTCATTTAAAAAAAGCAAAAAAAATACGGCTTTGATAGCATTAGTTGCTGAAAAATATGCCATATGGGAGATCGTCGAAAAAAAAGTATAAAAATGGAAAAGGCTTTTATGAAAGCAGTAGTTGCTGTGTATTGAAGATGTCGTCAAAGTTAGACATCGTCCAATAAAAAAAAGGTTAGTATGTAGCATCAATGCATGCCATTTCATTTAAAACCAAGTGTCTTAAGATGTCGTCCATAACAAAAAAAAATCATGTTGGGGGCAACAAGAAAAGAAGCAAGGAGGACATGGGCAGATGGATCCAAAGGCGATTCCACGTCATTTAACGTCCACTCCGAAGAAGCCAGGGCGAATCCAGATGAAAATGAGCTGGGAGAAAGGTCGATTTGATCTTTAAACAAATCTAAATAAATGCTCAATTGAAGACAGAAGCCCAAACAAGAAGTTCCTGTTCTTCAGAGCTCAAAAGCACATAGCTGCTTGTCTGAACAGACACATATGAAAACCCAGCAAGGCTGTTCTCAAGGATACATTCCAAGACAGTCTCGTATTGTACAGTTCCAGTCTTCGAAGAAGCTGCGAAAAAGAAATGTCCTCTGGTATGGAAGTCAGGCCGTGAGTGTAGGTGATGTCCGGCAATTAAAGATGAAGGTGATAATAAGAAAAGGATTATTAATCGCCAGGTGTTTCGATGATACACGCAGCCCCCCAAAAATTATAGGAAGTATAAAAAAATGGACGACATCTCTCTTTGTGTTTAGATGATAAAAAAAGTCAAAAGGAAAGCATAGAAAATTATGGACGAGTCTTATATGTATTTAGACGATAAAAAGCCCAAATAAAAATAAGAAAAATTAGACGATTTTTACAAGTGTGCTTAGAAGATACAAAGCTCCCCAAAAATATGAGGCGAGAGCAGAACAGAAAAAAAGACGATGCTGGATTGATGTAGTTGGATGATGCAAAGCCAAGGATATGAAAAGATGCAATAAAGATAGACGAAAGGGCGATTCCCTTCTATTTAATCATGTAGTACACGATGTTTTGTAATTTCATCGGTCTATATGTTCTGCTAAGCTTTTAAAACTATTTATATTTGGTTATGGAAGCTGCTGCGTTTTGATAGCTTGTTGTGAAAATGTATTGGTGATTTTTAAGAGTGTTTTCTACATATAAAAAGGGCATAAGATGGAAATATGTAGTTAATGTCAAAGGAAGATGCTTAGTAAGCTGAATGGAGATAAGTGAAGATAAGAAAGAGGCAGTATAATAACAATAGAAAATTTAATGGTACATACAGAGAGCATTAAAAATAGTTTTTATGTTATATGGAATTTAAATAACGCAATATATGAATTTGTAACTTTTCCGAATAAATAAAAGTCTTATCAGCCAATGATGTGTTTGTTTAAATTTATTTTAGAATATAATTTTTATTTCATAAATAGTAAAGTTAACGTTAATAAAAGGATTTCAACAACAAAGATACCGAAGAAACATTTACCGATCCTTTATTTTCCTTTGAAACTTTTCATTGATGTATTCGAATAACAAGTAGGTTTGTTACAGAATCTGCCACTTAAACCGCTTCCACACAACATTTGTGCTCAACAGGAAACAAACAATTTATACACAACAGAAAGAAATTCGCCAAACAGAGCCTTTAGCTAGTTGTAATTCAAACTTTTAAACGCCAAAATCAACTATTTTCACCGTTTGTTCTTCTTTCTCAGAATTAATAATTAGACTTTATCGTTTGCTAAATTTCTGTGAAGTTCGAAGAATAATGATGAATTTTTTTTAATAAATATCTTTGAGTCGCCACAAGTTCTCATTTACATCGTTTGTTAAATTAATTTACATTTCGAAAAATATATAATTAGTAAAATTGATTATTGATGTATTGATGAGTATGAATTGATTAAAATAAAGCGAAACTTAGCAAATTTTTTATGCAAAGTTAGAATTCTCTACTCATCTTTCTTACATATATAATGAACCATCAAAAGAACTCGATTGTGATATTACAACAATCCAAACTGAATTATATCACATAAATAAATATTCTTTCAAAAGTTTTATTTTTATTTTAAATAAAATTTGTGGTACGTTTAACAAAATGGCAACAGTGAAAATATTGAATGAAAATGGAATTTGCGTGTTATTCCAATGCAGATTAAATTTTTAGTTATTTAAATTTTAAATATACTTCTAATTTAAATTTTTTAATGAAATTTGGAATGTAACCTAACCTTATTTCTTACTTCAAAATGACGTATCTCACTTGTTTGTGCGACTTGCGGTTCGTTCTGTGAAAGTGGGTGACAGACAGACGGACGGACTGAACGATTATAATACCTTCCACTTTGTACGTTAACTTAAACTTAGTGTGGAAGCTAAAAGGAAAATGTTCAATTTGCGTCCTGACAGATTTTTAATATTTTCTGTTAAACTATTATTTTTTACTTAGAAACGATTTTTTTTTTTTTGCTTTTAAATCCTAATAAAATCACCATATTTTGTGTTTATTTCTCACTGGAAATGGTTTTGAAGTGTGCAAAATTCAGATCAGGAACATGTAGAAAAATGTGATTACCGAAATACAATTCCGTTACGGATTTTTCGTAAAAATTTGCTTAAGACGTTGTAGCCCAGTTTTTCGCTATATTTTGAAATTTCAATGGATGATTAATATTATTAATTTAATTTCGTCGTCAGATCTGTAAATCCTTCATCACATCTGTAAATTGGATCAATTAAACTTTTCATAATATTGACCACGGCATTGCAGTTGTATGAAGAAATTATGAATGTTAAAGTTGACATGGTAGGACTCCTCCTGCATTCCTCGGAAAAACTTGGGTGTTCCCCAGATGGGGTAAAACGGGGACATTGCAATTGAAATTAAATGTCCAGAAAACCAAAATTGATAAATATACTTTGAGGGAAATTGCCACAGGGAAATGGTATGTTAAGTATAATACAACGCACTTGTACCCGGAGTTGTTTACTAATAGAGATACAAATGTCTATATGTTTCCAAATGATGATATTTGTTTAAATGTAAAGCATCAGCAAGGACAAGCTTATTTCCATCAAGTGCAAGGTGTGATGCATCTTTATGGAAAAAAGCGATGCGATTTCATTGTTTGGACCCCCAAGACAACTGTAATATTCCCTATGGAAGAGTCCTTTCACAAGCTGTGAAAGGACTCTTCCTCCCCCCCCCCCCCCCCAACATGTGGTTTTCCACGAAACAGCGTGAGCTCCACTGTTTTAAACCTCTAACCTTGTTAGAGTCTCTGCAATTAGGTTAATTGCAATTGCATTCTGGGTTCCGGACACAATCCCGACAGCCGAAATCCCGACAAGCCAGAATCCCGAAAGCCGAAATCCGGACAGGAGCGAAATCCCGAATGGGTCAAAATCCCGACAAGGACAAAATCCCGAATGGGTCGAATAAGAGCTAGAAATTTTCCGATCGTGTGTACCTCGTTGATCCACTGTATGGCAGCCTGCGCGGCTCTCACTCTCTTTCTGAGCGTGAGAGCTTCCCTGCGGTATTCCTGTACGGCCGAAGTGTCCCCGAGAGCTTCCAGGTCTCCCGTATGCTGGGATAAGTTGGATAAGTCGACCCGCACTTTCCTGATCACAGCTGCCAGCTTCTCTTCGAAACGCACTTTGGCCGACTCCAGGATCTAAAAACACAACAAGAAGTTCTAAAATTGTCTAATTTTCCGTTACTTAAATAACAAGTAAAATTCCTAATCAAAATAAGTATATAGGTAACAGTAAATTTCATCTAGAGCTGCTTCCTGTTAAAATTTATACACATTAGAAAAAAAACGTATACATAATCGCATGCAATCACAACATAACATATAGTTGTAATTTAAACTTTCAAAGGCCAAAATCGACTATTTCCATTCATTTTCTTTCGCAAATTAAATTAATCTTCTTTATCACTTGCTAAATTTATTTGCAGAAGTATGTAAAATTCCTTGGGTGAAATCCTAGCATCCGTTTCAGCAACATTTGGAGACCCTTGAAAATGTCGCCAACTTCTAAATGAGGCGAGCTTCTTATTCTCAAATAAGTATTGACAAAAAAAGTGTAAAAACCCCAATAATTTCGAAATATTTAGTACAGACTACAGACAGACGGACAAGAAACTATAAAAATATATTTTTAAAATTTAATTTTAATGTAATTACATATAAAAGAAATTAGCATTGAGATACCACTACAAAACATGATTGCATTAAAGTATTTTACTTAAGTAAGAATAATTAAGATTCCAAGACAAAAATATTATATTTTTATAATATCGTGCAAAAAAACTAACTTTTTCAAATCAATAATCGTGGCAAAAGTGATGCTTTTAACGAAATCGTGTTTCAAAGTTACTTTTACGCACTAGTGCGACAAAGTAAATAAGAGCATCTGATTGGTGAAAAATTCTTTATTTGAGCGTGATATTTTATTCGGCGGCTTTGTGATTGGTGTAAAATTCTTTATTTGAACGTGATTCTTTATTTGGCGTCTTATTTCCAATGCCAATCTAAGAAATACTTTTTGCACGTGATTTTAAAATAATCATTAATATAAATAATCACCTTCAAATCATTTGAACGTGATAATAAAATAATTAATAAGCCAATCAATAAATGCCAATTTAATAAATACTTTTTTTGCACGTTATTATAAAAAATAGTGTATGACAACACGTTGAAAATAGCCTTTTCTAAACTCGTGAATTTATTCAACTCGTTTAAAAAATAATTACTTTTCACACTAGTTGCATAAATAACTATTATTAAATGAAAAATAATTACCTTTTCACATTCTTTAAAAATGGGCTTCATTTTCTGAGGCCACCTTAATATTTCAGCATTGAGCTGCAACTCTTCAGGTCCCAAGGTAATAAGATTCATCAAAACAATCGTTTTGGACAAAGCATCCTGTGCGCATTGAAACAGATATTACACATGTAAATAATAACACACATTTATTGGTTTAAATTTATATAAATATAAATAAGTAAATAACATTTAGAGTTAAATGTTTTCCATTTTTATTTAAAGTCAGTACGGTGCATTATCTTGTCCGCCTACCAACGCTCGCCAAATACTTTAGAGCAAGTTTTTTCAAAGAAATTTTTTAAAACAAATAAATTATACTTGTATTAAATCAATATTCAACATATTATAAATAATCTATATATTATTATACGTTGTTTTTATTTATATTAATGTCTTTATGTGTGTGTTTTAAGATTTATTGTTAGTATAGTTTATTAATTATTATCTTCATTAGAAATTTTACTTATTAGAAATTTACTTAGTTTTTTTTTTATTATCATGTCTGGCGATAATATTGGCTTTGGCGAAAATGGTCGTAAATTATAGCAAAAATGGTCGACGGATTACCCTAATGTCCTTATGTAAATAACCTTTGGTAAAAATATTTTGAAATGCAATGTTATGTCGTTTGTAAGGGACATAGTTTATGAGTTATTTATTTAAAATAGAATTAAATACATAATAGAAATTTCTGTAACTGTCTCTATTTTTGAGTGTGAAAAACGATATATATATATAATATATATATATATATATATATATATTATATATATATATATATAATATTATATATATATATATATATATATATATATATATATATATAATATATATATATATATATATATATATATATATATATATATATATATATATATAATTATATATATATATAATATATATATATTATATATATATTATATATATATATATATATATAAATTTGTTTAACTGACCCTTTATTTATAATTAGAAGGCAATAGTTTATACATATACTTGCTTACTGAGTACTTGCTTAATGAAGTAAATTGGCATCCAAAACTTTTTTTGTAGAAATTTAAGTTTCAGGTTGTTTTTTGTAAAAATCAGGGTTCATACTCTATCTATGATAGTAAAATTCAGGAGTTTCTAAGGAGTGCAACAATGTAAATTCAGGAGGTAACGAGGAATAAAATTGAATATGTTTGTTTATTATAGTATCAGTATAGTGACTTCACTGCATTTCAAATGGTGAAACAGATGATAAAAAAAAACTTCTAAATAGTTGTGGGGTGCATTCTGGGACATTAACTATTATCACTATGTCCAAACTCTATTTTTCTACTGTGCGTGCGCAGTAGACTTATTCCAAATAAAGTACGGGAGAAAAACGGCAGAAAAAGGAGAAAAAACAATTCTTGTCATCAATTTTTTCAGGAGAGGGAAAAAAATTTCAGGAGATGATACACAAATTTCAGGAGTTATAAGGGCCCTCAGGAAAAAAAATGAAATTTCAGGAGTTTTTCAGGAGGCGTACGAACCCTGAAAAATGTAATTTCTTACCTTCACTTTTCCTAGTAGTACATCAAAGTCTTCAGATGTCAATTGGTTGAAAAAATCACTCAGGACCACCATTTCTTTAGCAGTCGCAGGAACCGAAAGAAGAGTTTTTTCCAGTTCTTGAAACTCCAGGCTCAGCCTTATAAAAATAATGTTTATTTAGATAACGAGACATAGATAATAATCTATGTTTTAAAAAGAAACTACAGCCACTAAAAACTAGGAGTGTGTAATACTACAAAACTTTGAATTACCACACAATATCTTTAAAGGTAATTTCAATAACTTCAAAACCTAAAAAGTTATATGCAGTTACTATTTGTCTATGTGCGATATTCTCTAAAACCTTATTATGGCGTCCGACAGGTACTACAAACTCATGTACCAAATTTGAAGTACGTAGCTCTTTTTAGTTCACACTATAGAGTGGTTACCACTTAATAAATCAATATATTTAAAGGTAATATTATATATCCTATAAGGTAATTTCAATAACTTTAAAACCTAAAAAGTTACATGGCAGTTATTATTTGTCTATGTGCGATATTCTCAAAAACACTAGTATGACATCCGATAGGTACTAGGAACTCGTCCACCAAATTTAAAGTCAGTAACTCTTTTAGTTCGTGCTATAGAGTGGTTTCAGACTGACAATCAGAACAATGTCCAAAAACCACTTTTTTAGAATCAGCACCCTCTAAAACACTTTTAAAAAAATCGTAATTTTGGATTTTCGACCCCATCGCAATATTTTTATTACCTTACATTTCATATTATGTAATTTGAAGTAATAAACTGTGAGTTTTCTAAACAAAATAGAAACTTTAACAATCTAAAACAAATCAAATGTGTGTTCAGCACTCAAGAATTTAGCAACTTCTCAAAGAAAACAAGAAGTTCTTAAAGAACTAAAATAGCCTACTTTCCTGTTACTTAAATACTTACTGAATTTCTAATCGGGGAACTAATATTCTTTCACAAATAACTTAATATTATTTATCGTCTGCTTGATTTTTTGTAGTTCGAAGAATAATTAAATATTTATTAATAACAAAACTAATGAAACTACTCCAGACTGCATTAATAAAATAAATGTAAATTAAAACTAAGCAGAATTGTATGCAAAAAAGATGCCTTGCCGCTTTCTTGGTAAACAATTCATGAACAATCAAAGAATGACATTCTGCTACATTTTATGACGTCATTCTAAAATGATTCAAGAAAAAATTATTTTGCTTCAAGTATTTTTAAATAAAGTTTCTCATGCCATTGTTGATTTGGCAACAGTGATTTAAATGACTCAAAATTGAATTTCAATGCTAATTCAATGGGAAATTCGCCGACAGATAGTAGATTTATGTCCGTCCGGACGTACAGACAGACGGACAAAAAGTATGAAAGTTGGGTCTCTGAGGTCATAGCTTTCTAACAAAAAAAGAATTTTTAAGATCCGAATGATAGAACCGATTTTGGAAGGAGGGTACGGACAGACAGACGGACATCGAACGCATGTCAATACCTACTTTTTCATTTTTTAAAATTCTTTCGAATTAAAAAAAAAAAGAAAAGTAGGCTAAAAAGTTACATTTAGGTAATTTAATCATTTCCGACTGTCTATTTCCAGCCTCCTAAAAAGTCACATAAAACTGTCTCTAAAAATGGTTGGTTGGTAGACATACATATTCAGGTTTGTGTGCTTAGTCAGCGACCCGCTTATAAACCTTCGTCAAGTAAGACAGACACAACAGACACACATAAGTGGATCCATCTAATTTTTAGAGACAGAGGCCAACTAAAGGATCCCCAGAATTGGCTTGTCACCCCCAGAGGTATTGATTTAATATGGGAACTTAGAGGACTTTCGGACCCAACAGATTTAACGAGCACGTACTCCGCATATACTCGGTAGGTCTTCAGTGGTACCGGGACTCGATCGCAGGACCTTCCGATCCCGAGACCGAGACGCTGACCACTAGGCTCACTACGGCCCTCTCTAAAAATAAAAGTTAAAGGTTATGCAATAGGAAGAAGCCTACCCCTTCTTTATATTGCTCAGCATACCGCATGACGCGGTCTTCAATTGGTCGATGATGTGATCGTGCAGAGCTACCAACTGCGCTTTCAAAAATTTCAGATCGACACAGATGAGCGAGAACTGTTTGTGGTTGTTCAAGTTGTTCACTTCGTTCTTCTTTTCCAAGTAGAACTTCAAATGCTATAAAGAATAATACAGTCAAAACCTCGATAACTCGACTTCCTATAAGTCGAATAATTCGCTAACTCGAACTTTTGATCAAGTCCCGAATCATTTCTATACTTTTCTTTAAAAAACTGTCTCGATAACTCGAAGTGAACATCTTCTAGGTGGAAGTTTTTGTGATGAATTTCCCCAGTAAAAAACACAATTCAGTACAGACCCTAACTGCGTTAAAAATTAGGTGACTTTGTGAATCCCAACAACCTTAAAAAAATACAAACAAAAGAAATAACTTTTTTCAAATGAGATTTAAATGGGTGTATACTAATTAATATGTAATGAGGCCAAATTTTGTAGTTTCTATAAGCATTTTGACCCCATTATCTTCTCTTGTTGTTTACATAGGCTATTAAAAACTTGAAATGCGTACAACTCTAATAGTGTGGCAAATATCAAACCATTTCAACCATGGAAAACTCATCTTAAGTGCCCGTAAAGAGGAATGGGAGGTAACTTCGATAACTCGAACTTCGGATAAGTCGAATATTTTTGGAGGTTCTCTGGGACTTCGAGTTATCGAGTATTGACTGTAATTGAAATAGAAGCAAATTTACTGTATGTTGCTGAAACTTAGGTCCCTAACATTTCGCTATTCACTTTTAGATCTATTTCCATTGCAGACGCAAGCGATAAAAGTCGCCAAAAGTGTACAACCACCGCCAAACGGAATATTTCCAATGGTAACCTTTAACTGTATTATAATACTGCGTTTTGTCACCAAAAATGTGTCAGCAATTTTATTTGTCACCAAAGATTCAGTTTGGCGAGACTTGCGCCCGCGAAATAGAAAAGTACCAACTTTTATTTCAGTGCGTGTTTTCTTCAGGGAATGGAGTAAAGCGTTACTCGTAACAGTTACTTTTTAAGATAACGCCCAGGGCCGGATTTCTAAATAGGCTAAGTAGGCTGTAGCCTAGAGAGGCGAATTTTTTGGGGAGGGAAATTTTTCGACCAATTTAAAACGGCATAGAAAATATTATAAAGATACGAATAATGTCAAGAAAGAAACAAATAATTTACATTAATGCGTAAACCGTAAACGTATATATAGTACTAATATTTCGTAGCAAACATGGTCGCTTCTAGGGCAATTGCATCCCGGATTTCGAAGTTGAAAGAAAAATCTTAGAACAGTTTAAAAAAATTCGCCTATTTCGCTTTCGATTTAGTGTGTTTAGGTACATGGTGATTCTAATATGTGTATATCTATTTTAAACAGCACATACCACCCTATTTTGCAGCTAACCAGCTACCTTTCCCCGAAGGGGAAGAATATTTTGACAAGGGGCGGCAAATCAATCGTAGCCTACAAGCGGCAAATCTTTAAGAGGGATGTCAGTCCATAGAGCTAATGAATTAGTTTTCTAATCACAACTTCGCAGAAGTATTGCTTGCCATGTTAGCCCTTTTTTTCCAGGTATGAGAATCAACATAACATCGAAATGAAACAATTTGAAACGAAAATGTTATCTAGTATTTATAATATATTTTGAAGTTTTATAATGCCAAAATTACAGCAGATGGCGACACTATTTTAAAACTTATCAATTAATAATTAAGTAACCGATGTTATTTTCTTTTCAATTTGTTTTAATTAATATTATGATGACTCCTATACCTGGTGAAAATGAATACTGTGGCAAGCAATTCTTTTGCCAAGTTGTGATTACAAAACTAATGCATTAGCTCTATGGGACTGACAGTCCCTCTTAAATCGGCCATGGTAAGCCCTTATTTTCATAAAGTAACTGTAACTGTTTCTCATCCCTCTGGTGCAGGAAAGCCTACACCAGGTCCAAAAGAGTCAGAAGATTAAAAAATACGCTCCTGCGTATCAATCTAGAGGCCTCCATGAGATGTACAAACAACTAAGAAGGTGAGCAGGAAGATGAGTAACTGTAATTTAGTTACTTTTAGGGGCAACGAAGTAACGAAAAATTTCGTTCCTTTTTCCTTTACCGTTTCCGTTACTTGGTTCTCTTTGAAAAACGGTTATATTGCTAAATTTCAATTTTTCTTGACACTTGAAATTTCTAAAAGTAACTGTGATTAGTTCCTTTTGGGATAAGTAAATGTAACTAGTTACTTTTCATATTAAATAAATGTAACAGAGTTACTTTTTATTTAAGTAACTATTAAAGAGTAACTTTTTAAAAGTAACTGTCCAATCCCTGGTTTTCTTCTAAATCAAGACAGTGTTATCACTAATTGAAAAGCAACACGACAATTTTTGTTTAGAATGATCTTCACTCATTTACCATTAAAGGGGAATGGGCGCGCTGGACCGGGGGTCTCCAAACTAAAGTGCATCAGTGTTAATCCTATGGAGAAAAAAAAATATTTTCTCTGCCATACTTCTCCGGCTGTATTGAATATCTTTGCAAGCACATTTTTTGTGTGATAAATGTAGCTGACTTACAGGTCCCGAACTTCCCACTTTTTGAAATCGGTTCGATTATTTTTTTTAATTTTCAATAAATAATTTTACACAAATATTCGAAGCAATTTCAAAAAGTGGGAAGATAGAAACCTGTAAGTTATCTGCATTTATTATTTAAAAAAACGCTTGTAAAAATATTCAATACAGCCGGAGAAATATCGCAGAGAAAAATAGTTTTTTCGCCATAGGATTAACACTGAGGCACTTGAGTTTGGAGAGCCGCGGTCCAGCGCGCTCATTCCCCCTTAAGGACCTGCATGTCACTGTAAAATGTGTTGTATAACGTTACTTCATAAAACTGGTAACAGCTTAGCTGCCTCCATCTCTAATGAAGCAATGTACAATAAAATTTACGAAGTAACGTTACACAAATAAGAAATTTACTTTCAAAATAGTAGTTACTTTAATTTACAGCAAGTGCTACCTCCATCAAACTGGAGGCAGCACTTACTCCCACCAGTTTTATGGAATAAATTTCTTTATTTGTGTAACGTTACTCCATATTTTTTTAGGTACGTTACTTCATAATGCTGAATTCGACTGTAGTCAAAGTCGAAATAAAATATCAAAGATTTCAATAGCTTTACGCTGTTTAGAATTAGTTGCATTTATTTTTCAACTACAAGTATAACTACATATATGAAGAGTACAGGTGAAGAACCGCTTGATTTATTAGGAGAGGTACCGTAATTGTGCGTGCTTGGCGGACATTGGCGACAGGAAACCGGTTTTCCTTTCGGTTCTTCATTCGCGGTACAAATGTGTGACTCGTGTCTGCTGATCTCTGGCGTGAATCAGGGTTGCCGCGAGAGAAAAACAAAGTGAGAAACTGGTTTCCTTACACCAGTTTAGGCGATTACTCGCTTTCATCGCCAAAGAGGCCTGATGAGGAAAGTTTTCTACAAAATTAAGCGGTTTTTCCCCTGTACTCTTCATATATCATTAGAACAAGTTTGATACTACTAAAAATGAAATATTGTAATACGATACATAATATTTAAGATGAAATCGAAAATAAATGCCTTTAATAAAACTAGAAAAATTCATAATTACCTTGCACACTTCAAAGAAGTCTTGTTCTACTTTCAAAAAGTCTTCAACATCATGAAAGGATTGAGCCGATAAAATGTACTCAAACGTTTCCACTG
Source organism: Oedothorax gibbosus (assembly GCA_019343175.1). NCBI lineage: Eukaryota > Metazoa > Arthropoda > Arachnida > Araneae > Linyphiidae > Oedothorax > Oedothorax gibbosus. The sequence goes on from CM033276.1 coordinate 1,344,664, forward strand.
AAAAAATTATTCAAAATTGTGAACTCAATTACTAACTAAAAAACTTGTTTTGTAAACTTATTAAAAACAAATAAAAATAATTCTATAATAACAAAATAAAATAAAATTTGTAGTTTTTTATAGCAATTATTTAATTTATAACGGATGTATTGTTAAATTTTAAGTAGAAATGATCGCATGAACAGGGCTGGATTTTCCGATAGGCCCGGGCCTAGGGGCGCACCATGATGAGGGGCGCAAAATTATTCCGCATTTTTTTGTCAGAAAATTTCCATAAAATGTTATAGACTACAATACATGTCTACATCTACATGTTCTCCACGAATAAAAGTCTCATTCGCCTTCCTCGTATAGGTGACGCTGGACGGGCGAATCTTTCGCTTGGCTGTCAGTGTGTACCTACAGCGCGTTATTTATTTAATTTAATTTGTTGTTTATTTTATTTAATTAATTTACTTCACGATGAATTAGAATAAAATACAAATTATCATCACAAAGACCTTTCTGAGGTCAAATTTCTCCCTCCTTTACGATGGTGGTAAGAGGGGGCGACAAAAAAAACCACGGGCCTAGGGGCGCATACAATCTAAATCCGCCCCTGTGCATGAACGTGTTACTATTCACTTCTTCTTTACTAAAGTATCAGGTTTTTATGGTATCGACGGAAACGAGTCTGCTGATATCCTGGCAAAAGAAGCAAGAAAACTCAACAATGACGTTCTTCCCCAAACCACTCTTAATGACATCAACTCAGTGGCCAAAGCAAAATTTAACAGCAGAAGTGTTAAAATTAAACACCAAATTTGTGAGTTAAACACCAATAGGGTAACTGCGACCACCCTAACTAGATTAAGGACAGGCCACTTCAAAGGGATGGAAATCCAAAAAGATGGAACTAGAAAATACTCCAGCTGCAGAAACTGCCCCGACTCGGAACTGGATCCAAAACATCTTTTCTCTTGTCCAGCCATCCTGGCAAAATTGCAGCAAATCACCAACTCAACCTACGAAGACCTTTATGAGGACCACTGTCTGCAGGTGGCTGGGGCGGTCTATGAGACCTTTGGTCCTATATAGTCTCTATCCATGGACACGACATCATCATCATCAGGTTTTTAAAGCAATATACAATTAATTTTTGTATAGTATACATTGCAAAAAAGTATGTTGTTTAAACAGAAAAAAACTGTCAGCTAGTGTACCAGAAAATACCGTACACTGTTAAAACAAACGAGCGGTTTTAACTCAGTCTGAGTTAATTTCCACTCCTTTCCGTGCCGAAAATGCACTTCTCCTATAGGAGTGAATTTCACTCTTTTTGCAGAGTGGGTAAAAGAAATAAAAGAAAACAATCTGTGTCCTACACTCTTAAAACGAGCGGTTTTAACTCAGTCTGACTTAATTTTCACTCCTTTCCGTGCCGAAAATGCACTTCCCCTATAGGAGTGGATTTCACTCTTTTTGCAGAGTGGGTAAAAGAAATAAAAGAAAACAATCTGCGTCCTACACTCTTAAAACGAGCGGTTTTAACTCAGTCTGAGTTAATTTCCACTCCTTTCCGGTGCCGAAAATGCACTTCTCCTATAGGAGTGAATTTCACTCTTTTTGCAGAGTGGGTAAAAGAAATAAAAGAAAACAATCTGCGTCCTACACTCTTAAAACGAGCGGTTTTAACTCAGTCTGAGTTAATTTTCACTCCTTTCCGTGCCGAAAATGCACTTCCCCTATAGGAGTGGATTTCACTCTTTTTGCAGAGTGGGTAAAAGAAATAAAAGAAAACAATCTGCGTCCTACACTCTTAAAACGAGCGGTTTTAACTCAGTCTGAGTTTAATTTCCACTCCTTTCCGGTGCCGAAAATGCACTTCTCCTATAGGAGTGAATTTCACTCTTTTTGCAGAGTGGGTAAAAGAAATAAAAGAAAACAATCTGCGTCCTACACTCTTAAAACGAGCGGTTTTAACTCAGTCTGAGTTAATTTTCACTCCTTTCCGGTGCCGAAAATGCACTTCTCCTATAGGAGTGAATTTCACTCTTTTTGCAGAGTGGGTAAAAGAAATAAAAGAAAACAATCTGCGTCCTACACTCTTAAAACGAGCGGTTTTAACTCAGTCTGAGTTAATTTCCACTCCTTTCCGTGCCGAAAATGCACTTCCCCTATAGGAGTGGATTTCACTCTTTTTGCAGAGTGGGTAAAAGAAATAAAAGAAAACAATCTGCGTCCTACACTCTTAAAACGAGCGGTTTTAACTCAGTCTGAGTTAATTTCCACTCCTTTCCGGTGCCGAAAATGCACTTCTCCTATAGGAGTGAATTTCACTCTTTTTGCAGAGTGGGTAAAAGAAATAAAGAAAACAATCTGCGTCCTACACTCTTAAAACGAGCGGTTTTAACTCAGGCTGAGTTAATTTTCACTCCTTTCCGTGCCGAAAATGCACTTCCCCTATAGGAGTGGATTTCACTCTTTTTGCAGAGTGGGTAAAAGAAATAAAAGAAAACAATCTGCGTCCTACACTCTTAAAACGAGCGGTTTTAACTCAGTCTGAGTTAATTTCCACTCCTTTCCGGTGCCGAAAATGCACTTCTCCTATAGGAGTAAATTTCACTCTTTTTGCAGAGTGGGTAAAAGAAATAAAAGAAAACAATCTGCGTCCTACACTCTTAAAACGAGCGGTTTTAACTCAGTCTGAGTTAATTTCACTCCTTTCCGGTGCCGAAAATGCACTTCTCCTATAGGAGTGAATTTCACTCTTTTTGCAGAGTGGGTAAAAGAAATAAAAGAAAACAATCTGCGTCCTACACTCTTAAAACGAGCGGTTTTAACTCAGTCTGAGTTAATTTCCACTCCTTTCCGTGCCGAAAATGAACTTCCCCTATAGGAGTGGATTTCACTCTTTTTGCAGAGTGGGTAAAAGAAATAAAAGAAAACAATCTGCGTCCTACACTCTTAAAACGAGCGGTTTTAACTCAGTCTGAGTTAATTTCCACTCCTTTCCGTGCCGAAAATGCACTTCTCCTATAGGAGTGAATTTCACTCTTTTTGCAGAGTGGGTAAAAGAAATAAAAGAAAACAATCTGCGTCCTACACTCTTAAAACGAGCGGTTTTAACTCAGTCTGAGTTAATTTTCACTCCTTTCCGTGCCGAAAATGCACTTCCCCTATAGGAGTGGATTTCACTCTTTTTGCAGAGTGGTTAAAAGAAATAAAAGAAAACAATCTGCGTCCTACACTCTTAAAACGAGCGGTTTTAACTCAGTCTGAGTTAATTTCCACTCCTTTCCGGTGCCGAAAATGCACTTCTCCTATAGGAGTGAATTTCACTCTTTTTGCAGAGTGGGTAAAAGAAATAAAAGAAAACAATCTGCGTCCTACACTCTTAAAACGAGCGGTTTTAACTCAGTCTGAGTTAATTTTCACTCCTTTCCGGTGCCGAAAATGCACTTCTCCTATAGGAGTGAATTTCACTCTTTTTGCAGAGTGGGTAAAAGAAATAAAAGAAAACAATCTGCGTCCTACACTCTTAAAACGAGCGGTTTTAACTCAGTCTGAGTTAATTTTCACTCCTTTCCGTGCCGAAAATGCACTTCCCCTATAGGAGTGAATTTCACTCTTTTTGCAGAGTGGGTAAAAGAAATAAAAGAAAACAATCTGCGTCCTACACTCTTAAAACGAGCGGTTTTAACTCAGTCTGAGTTAGTTTCCATTCCTTTCCGGTGCCGAAAATGCACTTCTCCTATAGGAGTGAATTTCACTCTTTTTGCAGAGTGGGTAAAAGAAATAAAAGAAAACAATCTGCGTCCTACACTCTTAAAACGAGCGGTTTTAACTCAGTCTGAGTTAATTTTCACTCCTTTCCGGTGCCGAAAATGCACTTCTCCTATAGGAGTGAATTTCACTCTTTTTGCAGAGTGGGTAAAAGAAATAAAAGAAAACAATCTGCGTCCTACACTCTTAAAACGAGCGGTTTTAACTCAGTCTGAGTTAATTTCCACTCCTTTCCGTGCCGAAAATGCACTTCCCCTATAGGAGTGGATTTCACTCTTTTTGCAGAGTGGGTAAAGAAATAAAGAAAACAATCTGCGTCCTACACTCTTAAAACGAGCGGTTTTTAACTCAGTCTGAGTTAATTTCCACTCCTTTCCGGTGCCGAAAATGCACTTCTCCTATAGGAGTGAATTTCACTCTTTTGTTTTAAGAGTGTACACTGTTAAAAATTGTGTGCTTGGTTTCACCATGATATTGGTTCCTAGTAGCTGCAACGGCTGTGTGGTGAAACGTTCCACCCTATTTTTGGTATTCGGTTGAACATTTCTCAGGTTTTTGTTTCCAAATCCAGAAAATGGTTCAACCAAACACCGAAAAAAAAGGTGAAGCATTTCACCATTCAGCCGTTGCAGCTACTAGGAACCAATATCATGGTGAAACCAACCAATATCATGGTGAAACCTAGCACAAAATTTTTAACAGTGTATGATTTACAGAGAAAATCTGTTTATTTTACTCGAACAATTTGTAATTTTAAGTTACGCAAAAGCGGTTTTTTTAAGACCAATCAGGGGATTTCTAAATAGGCTAAGTAGGCTGTAGCCTAGAGCGGCGAATTTTACGACCCATTAGAGCGGCATTCGGCAAAAAAAAAAATTAGTATTAAAATACTAATATTTGTAAGAAAGGAAACAAATAATTTACATTAATGTGTAAACCGTAAACGTATATTTATAGTACTAATATTTAGTAGCAAACATAGCAACCGCTAGCTGAACTTGTCGTCGCTGGGGCTGTTCTACTACATCAGTTACACCTTATGAGACCAGTGATCTAATTATATTGTATTTCAAATAAATCTATTTTCCCTCTTTCATATTCGTTGTGATAATTTTAAATAGCACATACCACCCTATTTTGCAGCTAACCCAGCTATCTTTCCCCTAAGGGGCGAATATTGTGACAGGGGCGGCAAATCTACAGCCTACAAGCGGCAAATCTTTAAATCCGGCCCTGAGACCAATTGTAAATTAAGAAACAAAATTTTACCGTCCCCTGACAAAAAACCGACAGGGGGATACTGACTACATTTAAGAACGGCGAATAAGAAACTGCCGAACCCGAGCTCGAACCACTGCCTTCAGATCTTAAGTTCAACGCTGTCAAAACTGAGCTACCGGGTGGCCCAGCGGGTAGTGTTTGAAACAAATGAAAAAATAAAAACAAATAAGAGACATGAGAAGAATTTAATGACGTTTATTGAATGGACATATTGGGCAATTAATGCTAAAGAGGTTCGAAGTGCCAGCCATCTTTAACAAGGACAGCAGTTAGGCGGTTCTCGTATCCAACCATACTCCTTACCCATATACCTTCCTCCTGCCATACTTTTTTTGTTTGGCCAATTCTTTTTGTGGGAAGCTATTTTTAGCTTTTGTGGGAAGTTCCACAAAAAGAATTGGCCAAACAAAAGGAGTATGGCGGGAGGAAGGTACGGGTAAGGAGTATGGTTGTATTCGAGAACCGCCTAACTGCTGTCCTTGTTAAAGATGGCGGGCACTTCGAACCTCTTTATCATTAATTGCGCAATATGTCCATTCAATAAACGTCATTAAATTCTTCTCATGTCTCTTATTTGTTTTTATTTTTTCATTTGTTTCAAACACTACCCGCTGGGCCACCCGGTATTTCGGTACACAGATTCCAAGAAGAAATACAAAGGCTTGTTCGGTTGCAGTCTAGTACTCTTTACAAGGTTAAACACAGAACAAATATACTTGTGCTTTGAACAGCCTATTTTTACTGAAAAAAACCATTAAATAAAATAACTGTATTTTTCGGTAAATGTATGTTTTTTCTAACATATATTTTGTACAGTGTATCCCCTTATTTCAAATTCTACATAAGTAATTTTACGTGCATTTTCAACTAAATAAAGATTTGGGAAAACCTTTAACAGTTTAACGTTATATATTTCAAAACAGTCTCACTAAACTATTAAAACATTATACGTACTATACAGCTCAGACAGCTTCGATATCTCGTCGTAATGCCCCGTTATAAATTTCCTCAAGTCGTCCCTGAGCTTGTCCATGGAGAACTCGGTAATGGACACGTTCAGTTGGGAGTTGCTGCTGTCTTCTTCTAGCCAGCATTGCATTTTCGGAATACTTGACATCACTTGATTTATCTACAGAAGTTCATGATAAGGATTCACAAATACTGCAATAAAGCTTCTGTTCTACATACAGTCCCTGGACAAATTTTTAGACGCACTGTATTTTTTTTAGTAATTTTATGCAATAATGGTATTTTTAAACTACAATATTATTGATTTTTATTTAAAAGAATTGTTGTAGACTACATATTTGTATTTATTTTTAACATATGACAACACTGTGCCATATGTTAAAAAGCCAGCCCAGCTCCTAGGAAAGATTATTTATGTGTGGAATCATCATCCTCAAATGCAGGAGACAGTACTGATAGCATACCGCGCTGAATGAAAGCTTTGATAGCGGCTAAAGGTGGCTCCACTAAATATTGACTTTTACTGACATTCATTTCACTTTTCTTTCAAACTTAATTAACTTATGCTTTTCTAAATGAATGCTGTTTTATGTATGTCAAATAAATCGGTAATTGATTGTATAATATAAAAATAAAAAACAAATCAATTTAAAATAATAAAACGGTACAATATCACCCGGTAATTAATGTTTGACATGAAATCTTGCAGTGCGTCTAATAATTTGTCCAGGGACTGTAGGGCGACCAGACGCACTGCATTTCATAGTACAATTTAACATGTAACTCAATTATCTAGCTACAAAAATCCTGAAGGTTCCGAAGTAGAAAAGTCGCTTAATTTAAAATTTATTTCCCGCTTTAAAAAATTTATTGACCGAAAAAGGATAATGTTGTTTTCGATTCAGTTAGTTTCAAGCCAGCAATGAGTCCTCTAAAAGTAATTCATTCTCAAATTTGTTATGCCTTGCTGCTTTTTGATCAGAGGTGCCGATCCCCCCCCGAGCTAACGACGCACCCCCCCCCCCTTAAAACCTTACCACCCCCCCCCAAAAAAAAAATACACGTTCTGGATTTTATGTGGACTAATGGAGCCTAACCTTAGTAACCTATACACACATCTTTAGTTTACGATGTGTACAAGAAACCTGAAAGAGGGAAGCACATTTTTGAATGAAATTTATATAAGGAAATAGAAGCTATTTTTAATTCTCCTTTAAATAAGTTTTCTTTACAGTAAAAGCTATCAGGTGTCCAAGGAATTAGATAAAAATTAATTTATTTAATTATTTTAGTTTTTAAATCATTAAAAATGGCTGGAAAGGTGATATATGCAATCTAAAAAGGCTTCCAATTTCTAATGCATAAAAATGTTTCTCTTGTTTGTTTCGCTTTTTATCACACATTTGACAATATATGCACACAAAAAAATCAGAATTATTTTGCAATGTTTACGATAGTTTCACTTAAAACAGTTACTATAAATTAAAATATAAAATTACAGTTAAATGTTAAACAAAGTTCTTACCGTAAAACTTGAATTCAATCACCAACACATTCAAAGCAAGACCAGTATCTCCCTACTGTTTCTATTTCTAAAGCAATCATTTAGTTATTTTCGCTTCGAGTCCAATTTGGCGGGAAAATGACTTGATTATGTATGCTAAGCCAGATATATTATCCGAAGGTCATTGATTCATAGAAATGTTATACAAATCCGAAAGATTTATCATTTATGATGTCTGCTGTAAATGCTATAGCAGGAATGTTTATAGGAAATAATTGTCAGCACATTGCTTTCTTCGACGGCGGGCCTCTTAAAATAGAATATTCTCATTTTTAAGATTGTTAAAGATTTTCGTTTCGATTCCGATTTTATTATGTGATTTTTTAAAAATTAGAAAAATTCCAAACAAGTTTTTGTTAGAATTTTATATTTTAAGTTAGTTTTTATGTTGTTAATAATAAACAAGAAGTTCTGTAAGCACTAAAACATAGAGGTGGACGGACAAAAGACGGTATACCAACGGATGGACAAAATGCAAAAAATATCGGCTCTGTTGTCATATCCTTGAAACAAAAACAAAATGAATGTTTTTTTTAATCGGATAGTTAACACTTGCTATCTAGTAAGATTTTTTTAAAAAAAATCCTTATAATGATGATTTTTAAATTTAAGCGTTTGTTGCATTAAACTTTTCTCATAACAGCTGGGGGCCAGCACGTTTTCATAAACCAGCATCTCAATAAGACTTATAATTCAATTGATTACTGCACACATTTCAATGTTGTTTGAGTATTAAATGCTTGATGCCTTATTACATTAAAACTATGGTTCTATGTATTTAATAAAAAATAAAGTGAGTTTAAATATGCAAAAAAAAAATGCAATTCTGCAACCATTTTGTGGGCTAAATGACTATATTCAATGTCAGCATGGTCCGATTTTGTTTAGAAGAAGGGAAATCTTCAACAAGTAAGGGGGCGTCCATAAATTACGTGACTTGTTTAAGGTGGGGGGGCGGGGCGGGGTCTAGCAGAATATCACCAAATCATGGGGGGGGGCTCGTCAAATATCGCGTTATTTTTCCCCGTAAAAAATCAAAGTAAAATTGCAATAAAATGGAGCAAAATTCCAGCAAAAAAAATTCTGGATTTAAAAATTGGCACAAAATCTTACACGATAATATTTATCGCGGCTCTCCGAACTGTACGAAAAAGTTTTAGGTGAAAAGAACGACCCGTTCTTTTATATAGATTCTATTGGCGTTCCCTTCTTTCTTCTCTTTTTATTAGTTTCTAGTCAGATCAAAGGACACGTGTTCAAATTTGTTTCACACTTCACAAAGAAAAACAAGACAAAATATGCATCGTTTCCAACGTACTTTCTCACCATCATCCGACGATGCAGCTGCTGTTTTGACTATCCAAGCTTGGGGTTGGCACGATTTATTATATTTTGTTTTGAAGATTCCTGAGTATCAAACGTCCAAATATAAAGTTTCGGTTGCAGAAAAAAAGGCGTATCCCGGGTCTGGTGTCTTCTTTTTTGATGACTCCATTCCCCAGAATTCTGTTCTTGGTGTGTGGGGGGGGGGGGGGGGGCAATTACTTAAAAAGAATAAGGGTTTGTTAAGGGATTTTTTTAGCCAAAAAAAGCCGTTTATTTTTAAATTTTAGTAAAAAAAATCACCCCCCCCCCTAAAATTTCAACGACGCAGTCTGCGTCGTTTGCCCCCCCCCTGTAGGCACCCCTGTTTTTGATTGGGTATTTCATAATTAAAACTTATTTAGTATTACCCCTAACAGCCATGTGACGAGTACATGACGAAAAGCGATAGCACATACAAGTCACTGAAGATCGCTGTGATGTCACATTCAAAGTCACTTTTTGTCAATAAAAGTTGAATGTCCGCTTTTGTTACGTATCTTCTACGTAACATGGATATCGATGATATCGCAGCAATGTCGCATTTTGACTGGGATTTAGATGCCATCACTGCGATATCACATACAAGTCACAATATGATGTCACTGCCGCATAGTGACGTCCCTTTGATATCGCATACCAGTCACATTGTGACGGCGACTTACGCGATATCACTGCGATATCACATACAAGTCACAATATGATGTCACTGCCGCATAGTGACATCCCTTTGATATCGCATACCAGTCACATTGTGACGGCGACTTACGCGATATCACATACAAGTCACAATATGATGTCACTGCCGCATAGTGACATCCCTTTGATATCGCATACCAGTCACATTGTGACGGCGACTTACGCGATATCACTGCGATATCACATACAAGTCACAATATGATGTCACTGCCGCATAGTGACATCCCTTTGATATCGCATACCAGTCACATTGTGACGGCGACTTACGCGATATCACTGCGATATCACATACAAGTCACAATATGATGTCACTGCCGCATAGTGACATCCCTTTGATATCGCATACCAGTCACATTGTGACGGCGACTTACGCGATATCACTGCGATGTCACATACTTGTCACATTGCGACTGTGACCTAGAGTGACAAAAAATTACGTGGCAGCGACGTAACTGTGACAAACCTGGCTGTTAGGGTGTATGTGGAAAATGTGAAGAAATGGCTATTATTCACAGAAACCGATCAATATTTATAATTAACATAAACTTATGAATAAAAGTCTGTCAATAATCGTAATTACTATAGATTACTATAAATAAAAGCTAATTACAAGATAACCAAATTTACCACATTTAAATTTAATATATGTATAAAATCTGACTTTGTGTCATTACGTATACCCATCTAAATTATTTATATGATATTTGGTGGTTCTACTAAAAAAACTATTATCATTAATATTGGTGTAACATTTTAAATTGTGTTCTTATGTTTGAGAACTTTTGTGTCCTTTTTAATAATACGACTGTCACGTAACTAGTCTGTTAATAACTGGAACGATATTGTTCTGTAAAAAGTTTTAATTTTTTCAAAAAAGTAAAACTACAACACATTTTCTTACAAAGCTCTATTACTTCAAAAATATTAGAAAAATCCAAAAACACGTTTTTTTATTTATTTTTTTATTAGCTTTTTTTCACTTTAATTTTTCGTTAACTTAAAAAATACACACTTAAATGTCATTCTTTTCTAGAAGAAATTTAAAATGGAAATGGTTAAATATAGTTTTGTACGTTTACAGTAAAATAATTTGGTGGATTAAAAGAATTCAGTGAATATTTAAAAAAAAAAAACAGTGTCACGTGCAACTTTGTCAAACCAATGCATCTAGTTTTGAAGCCGACAACATCAAATGTGAAATATTTCTTATTTGAATAACTCCGAAAATATTCTAGACGGTGTGTGGTATGGATGATTACTTCCTCAGCAGTGAGAAGACGCTTTCAGTTTTTACATATTTCATCATTAGTTCCCGGCGTTACGCTCAAATATTCGGATCTTCTAATGGTGTCCGCACTAGTAGAAATAAATATTTGGTTTTAATTTAACACTACCTTCAGGATGGGAAAATATTTAAAATATTACTCGAATAATTTAGTATGTAAAATTAAATCAATTTTTTTATAGAAAATAATGAAAAAAACGAAATTATACAAAAAAATATTTTAAACAAAATTAAATATATAAAATTTCAATATTAAATAAATTAAGTATAAACTAAATGTTTAAATCAAATTAAAAATATTATATATTTAAATGAAATATAAAAACTAAATATTGAAATAAAATTACTTTAATCATAGCAAGAATTTCAATAAAATATTTATTCTTAATTAGAAAGCTTTGAAATAAAGTTGCGTTTCTAGCTATAAAGATTTGTTGTATTTATAAAAACCAGGTTTTTTTTATTTAAATTTTTTCGATATTTTTTGTTAATTTTGAATGATTTTTGCTTACGTAAATTAAGTTGTCCTTATTGGATTTTTAATTTTAAAAATTTCAAGAAAATGAAATATTATTTTTTTAAATTTGTTTTACAAGTTGAAAGGAAGGGTTTCAGACGTTTGTAAAGTCAAAATGCACTTTTAATTTGGCCAAAAAAAAATTCAATGAAAATTTCCTTTATTAAAAAAGTTAAAAGGAAATTGGAAACTATGATACTTATTTTATACTTCCATGTTTCATTGAACAAACTCAAAAAGAAAATATTCTAAGGTACGTATAACTTTTAAACTGTTAAACGAAATCCAGAATTTTTTTTATCTAGAATTTTTCGAACAAAATTAAGATAAGAAAATATTTTGGTGATAAAATATTGCAAAACTCATTAAAAAATATAAAACAAATTCCTAATTAAACATTTTTAAACTAAAAAAACTGTGTTGCATTTTTTAATTTAAGGGTACATATAAATGACCTTTAAATTATATTTATAACACACATTTGTGGGAGTCAAAACACTCAACAGTGAAAGTAATTATACAAAGCTTTCCGAATACAACAAGAAATGAGATTACGAGATTTTATATAGTAGCCTGGTTTATATATTAATCTTAAACTTATTTTTTGTACAAGAACGTAAAATTGATACCAATATCATAGGAACTGCGTGCTATCCAATATTATATTGAAAGGATTATATCTAAAAATGTTATTTCAATATCAACTCCTTACTTTAACATTTTTTGGAGATACACGTTACTTTGAAAACTTTGAATCTGAAAAAAAAATCCACAAACATGAAATATGTGATTCCTTGCAATATATCAAACCTCTTTTTGTAAAAGACTCCTTTTTTTCAAACAAAACATTGACATAAGAACCCTGCAACCTTTTACCGGAAGGTCTCAGATGACATACTCAACTTATCCCCTGAAAACTTTGCCATACATCTATCCATACCTCCTCCTTTCTGCCAGGTCACACGGAAAAGTGACCTAACAGACATATTTAGTATTTCAAGATCAAACTACCGTCATGTATAGTAATTAAGGAGTTAGTGAAAGCAATTGGAACATCCATTTTGCTACAGATTTGTAAATTTGGTACTTTTCCACCAATGAAATGCAAAGGATACTCACAATTTTGTACTCTATCTCCAGAAAATTCGTCCTTTTGAGCGATGCGTCATTTTTCCGCACACAGCGCGATATTTCGTAACCTCTCCTTTCAAAAGCATCTTCCTGCCTTCTTTTCAAAGTTTGTCGTTTTTTCAAGAAGGGCGGGATATAAAAAAGGATGTCCCCCTGCTTTAGACTTTATTTGCTATATCAATCATGCTAATGGCATAAAAATATATGTCGCCTCCGTTCGTGTCATTAGACTTTCAGGGAGATATCCACAATTCAGAAACAGCCTGCTCACGTACTCACAATACATCAGCCACTCTCTGCATAGTAATGTGACAATGCTGCAACTAACGCTTTATCAAAATTCAGACTCGGATTTAAATAAACACTTAAGATACAACCAAACATAAACTTTGGTTTGTACAGAGAAAGAAACTAGAAATATTTCAACTTTTTTTTATTATCCAACCCTATAGAGTCTACGCTCGCTCATTCGAAGGGGAAAAAAAATTAAATTATCAATGCTCAATTACTTGTTTAAAAATTAATTTCTCGTAATTAACATCATACCTATTTCAGAACAGCTATGTTAAGGATAACAATTAAACCAAGTCTCTCAGTGTACCGCAAAAGCCTTCGGCAAATGTGGGCATCTCATTTGCAAAGCCGCTCGATTGCTACTTGAAATCCTGTCACTCCAATGCAATGTGATGCTAAGAATAAGGAAAGGTGTTTCGACAAGCCAAAGGATTTGTGTTTAATGACATTTGCTCATCCATTACCGCAATGGTGGTAGCAGTTTTTTAGGCAGGCAGGCGCATCTGTAATGAAGGCGCTTAGCGCTACGGAATGCAAGTGGAGCTTGCATAAAGAGATTTGGGATCAAATAGTATCAATAACACTTGGCGTAACTCTGACAAATAGCCCAGAATAAATACCTTTCTTATTTCTCTATATTTTAACCAACTAAAGACTTACCATACATAACAAAAAATTCAATGACTTAACTGTAAATGTGAGTAAACTTAACTAACTTTACTGCTAAAAAATAACTATTTGTGAAAGTTTAAAAAAAAAGTTGCCAAACAATTATTTTTCGTCAATCTGTATTTTTTAAACTTAAGCTTACGAGAAATATTATTTTTTTTAATTTAAAATCTATTTCAATACTATGAAATCAATAAATAAGGTAATTTCATTTCAAATTTATTACAAAAAATCATATCTACTTATGCTCTTTATGTTACGAATTATCACCGAGTAATCTTTAAATTTTTTTTAAATACCATTCTACTGATTTAAATTTTAAACAATCCAAAATTTAGTATAGCTCTCTGAAAAATAATTTCAAATATTTTAATAGCTATTGCTTTAACTACTTTTATGTACGTTTGGAGTTGTATCTTAAGAGGAGTCGGATGGTTCTTTCTTGCCCATGTAAATTTTCCGAACTTTAGGAACATTTTTCTCAGGAACTATACAAGATATCATTATGAACTTTTTTATATCTTGTTCCTTACATATATCTCTTTAATTTAACTGAGAATATTTCAAATTATAAAATAGCTTGACAGCGATTTTTTTAAAAAACATGTATTAAAAACACCAAAATATCAGATTTAAAGTTATATATTTTTTTGAGCAGAGATATTTAAAATTCCTTTAGTTTAAATCAAAGAACTATATGTAATGAACACGATATAAAAAATGTTCATAATGATATCTCATATAGCTCCTAAAAAAATTCCTTAAGTTAGGAAAATTAACATGGGCGAGATAGAAAAATCCGACTACCCTTAAATACATCCTCACATTTGAGAAGATTTTCCCCATGACAAGCCAGCGCCATCTGTGTATGCATCTGAAAACAAACATTACAATTTCGCTTTAGGAAAAATGTAGGAATATCCAAATTATGTAGTTCAAAATTTCTAATGTTAATCAAAATTGAACAATTTCAATCTTTCAATAAAAATGAAAATTGTTTAATAGTATTGATATAAAAATATAAATACTTTATCGGATTAGCACTGATTGGAAATCCTTACAGTCAAAAAACTAAACAGATTAAAAGCTAACTATTTTAATGCAGTCCACACAAGTAGTATAAAAATAAAAAAAAGAATTAATTTCTACTTTTTGTTTCAAAGAACAAGTTTTCAGAGAGAGGACGTTGTAAAACTATGCATGTTCAATAATCTACTAAAACTATGCACAGAAGAAAATCTACATTTAAATAAATGTGCTTATATACTTAATATTATACAATGTTAATGCATATTTTGATAAAAAAGATGTTCTTCCTTTGAAATTTCTCAAATATCATATACAAAAAAGTAATTTTACCAAATAAGTTGTTGCCATCAGTTTTAATAAATTATCTTCTGTGAATAATTCGTCATTTAAATAAATTTGCTTGCAAATTTCCTCGGTTTAAAAGGTTAGTGTTTATTCTTTTATACTATAAGATTCAACTATAAGAAATGAACAATAGGAAACCTACATGGGAATTATAAGAATCTGAAAATGATCATTTTAAGTATCATGATATCTTATATAAACAATCTTTCATCAAACAATGTTTTATCTGGTCTTGATAAATCCGCAGCTAAAACATTAATCTTTTTAACCATTTGTCTTAGACCTAAGGTGACACCATTCCCCATTTATTCTATCGAATATCATAAAGTCAATTCGTTAATTCATAATGTTCAGTGTCACCTGTTCAATTGATTTTCAAAAGAGATAGTTCGTAGAGTTTTGGGTTCCACACAAAGAGGAAATTCGAAGGCAGATAAATTATAACTTTATTATTTGAGTTTTCTAGTCGGAGAAAAACCAATTGCATTTTCATATAAAATTATGATAAAGTATTTTTATTATTCCTTAGAAAAGTTTGCAGTATTTATCTTTGAATTATCTTCTCACAAAATTTAAAGTAATTTCTAAAACCATTTAAATTATTTCTAAAAACTCAAAAAAGTGGAATGATATCGTTTTAATGCGGCAAATTATTCGTTATTACGTTGATTGAAAAATTTGTTCAGTTATATTTATTCATTTAAAATCAGAAAATAATTTAGCTTATTGATATAAAAAGTGTATAAAAAATATGCCATGGGTTGTGACATCTATGTTAATACTAGTACACTCTAAAAATTAAATATAGTAATTGAATACGAGCAATAAATTTTTCACACAAAACTCAATGAAATTGTCTCAATTAAAAATGCAAGGCTTCAGTAGCTCACTATCATGATTGGCAAACACAGAAAGAGAAAAATAAAAAAAAAGACTGAAATATATCTCTGAAAATTATTACTATCTATATCTAATAAACGAGTTAAAACACCAAGTTAAATGGGCCTCACTCCAATACTCAAACCAAATTTACAATTCATTAGAATCATTCTTGAAATCATTTTAAACTCTTCCAATAAAATTCACTGCCACCAAACTAGGTCTCCCCTCGAAAAAAAAAGTAACATTCCTTCATTTCCACAACTCGGTAACACAATCCATTGAAAGTGTCCCAAATGAGAATTGGGTCTTTCCTCAAACAATGGCTAAAAGTTCCCGCTAATTGTTCAATTGTGTGCACATGGAGTGTTAAAAATCTTGGAGAAAGGCCTTTAAAAGGCACGTGACGAAGACCCGAGTTTGTCAGCGTTGCGACAAACAGCAATGAAAGAAGACTGAAGTGTGGCTCCGATAAATCACATAAACGGGACCTGGTGACAAACCTGGCTGTTAGGGACTATATACAAATTATTTTAATTAAACTACTATCACACATATTGTTAAAATGTATTCAATGGATGTTATTTTATAACTTAGATTAATATTAAGGGTATACAATAAATATTTTATATGATTTACTACACTTAAGGGGGAATGGGCGCGCTGGACCGCGGGTATCCAAACTAAAGTGCCTCAGTGTTAATCCAATGGCGAAAAATCTATTTTCTCTGCCACATCTTCTCCGGCTGTATTGAATATTTTTACGAACGTTTTTCTTTTTTAAATAATAAATGTAGATAACTTACAGGTCTCTATCTTCCCATTTTTTTTTTAAATTGCTTCGAATATTTTGTGTAAAATTATTTATTCAAAATTTTTTTAAAAAATATTAGAACCCATTTCAAAAAGTGGGAAGGTCGGGACCTGTAAGTCAGCTACATTTATCACATACAAAAATCCGCTTGTAAAAATATTCAATACAGCCGGAGAAAAGTAGCAGAGAAAATAGTTTTTTCGCCATAGGATTAACACTGAAGCACTTTGCTTTGGAGACCCCCGGTCCAGCGCGCCCATTCCCCCTTAATGATTCAACCTGGTTTATAATATGTTCCTCGTTTATAACGTCATTAACATTACGATCCTTTGAATGACGCTTTATCTGGACGGTTATACTGTACCAGGGCCAACTTCAATAACAAGGCCAGAGAAGCTCTCCTAAACATGAGCGTAGACGGAAATTTTGACGTCACTGTTCCCAATGACGAAGATCGAGAAACTAGTTCGGATGCATTCGGAACCCTAAAAATGTGGTCAGCCGTGAACGAGTGGTCCCGAACAGGTTTCGAGACAGGGTCTTCGTCTTCGGAACAAAGTCACCCGGAACTATGACGTCAAAATTTCCGTCCCCGAGCTTGTTTGGGAAAGCTTCTTCGGCCTTAGTAGTTGAGTAGGCCATGACTGTACCTGCTTAAAAAGATTGAGAAAAATGTCTTGGAATTCTTCTGTAGACGGGTCACAAACAATAACTGCCTGCGAGGTGGTAGCCTGGACTTTGAAACGGACCAAAAATGGCGGTTCGGTAAAATGGTCGGACTTCGGATCGAAAACACTCAGAATGAATTGCAGGGTTTGCAGCAACACGTTGTGTATCTGCGCAAACAAATCAAGAAGAAATTACGGACACAATTATAACAAGATTTATTTCAATTAATACTTAAGTATGATTTATATTTTAAGCGGTAAGATTGAAAGAAAAACTAACGCTCTTGGTTTTACGTAATTTTAAATAGCATTAAAAAAAGCAAATTTATTATATTCAAAAAAATTCTTGCTATAGCAAGAATTATCGCTTATATATGATTTATTATATTTGAATAATTCTTGCTGTAGCAAGAATTATTTGAATGCACTCTTAAAACATAAGAGCGGTTTTAACTCAGTCTGAGTTAATTTCCACTCTTTTCCGGTGCCGAAAATGCACCTCCCCTATAGGAGTGGATTTCACTCTTTTCGCGCAGTGGATAAAAGAAATAAAAGAAAACAATCTACGTCCTACACTCTTAAAACGAGCGGTTTTAACTCAGTCTGAGTTAATTTCCACTCCTTTCCGGTGCCGAAAATGCACCTCCCCTATAGGAGGATTTCACTCTTTTGTTTTAAGAGTGTGCATTCATAACAAATAAATACTTTTTAAAAAAGCAAAGTATGCTTTTTTTAAATACTTTTTTAAACTGTAAAAAATATGAGAGTTAGATTTTCGATAAAATGTAACGCTAAAGTATAAATTATGATGAAAGTATCATTCATAAAGTCTACAGCCCAGATCCAATTGCAATGTTGCATTCAATATAATAGTGTAATAACATACTTCAAGTCAGAGAAACACCCCCAACAGGGAAGAACAACACACTCTAACAGAAAAACAAAATCCTCCTTGAAATGCAACTCTATATTTTCTTCAGTTCCTAAATATACTTTACTCATTTATGTATGAAGCTACAAAATTGTATTTAAAAAAAATTATTTAATTTTGAAGAATAATTGTATTCTAATCACTTTTAATACTTCCTCTATTCCAAGTGGCTAAAACGAATTTCGGAAATTTCAGCCCAAACGCGGATGTAAAAAAAAGTATTAACAATTACAATTATATACTTACTTTTACAGATATTAAAGTATTAACACAATTTAATATAGATAAGCGCTGCATTCCTTTGAATTTTTCTAAATTCCTTCTTTCCGAGAATATTAGACTGATTTCTGGCCACCAAAAACTGCAAAAAGTATTTCGTAACTGAGTTTATTTACAAATTAGATACAAAGATAATAAATTTAATTTTTTTAAACCTTAACTTGCGATTTTTGCTATACTTCTTTTAAAAATATTTAAAATGCAATAAATATGTATAGTTTAATTTAATAAAACGATACCTGGGGTGTAAGAATTTTGTAAATTACTTATGGATATTAGTAAAACCATAACAAAAATTGAGTAGTTATACACCTGTAAAACAGTAACAATGTTGCACACAATTCACATATGTTGAGTATAGTAAACATTTCATAAATAACTATCATATGCTTATACACATTAAACTACTTTTCAAATAAACTAGTATTTTTCATTACCAAAATTTTTAACTGCTCAAATGCATAATTTGAAAGCAATTTCTTATCCTACCTCATCATTTCATCTTCGAAGGCGGAGTATTTAGAAACAATCTCTTGGCAATATTCGTTTATGGAACGAGGTTCAGCAACTCTGAAAAAACCAAAAATGAAACAACTAACGGCCGTATTCACAAGTTCGGGTCACCCGCAGGTTTCCTCCGTCTGGGGGATAGATCGGTAGGTTTCGTCAAATTCCTTATTCACAAGTGCGAGTTATGCCAAAAGGGAGGAGATAAAGAGCCGAATCTGCTCTACGGGTTATCCCACAAATATCGGTGGGTTTTCAGAGGGATATCTCTGAGAAATGTTCAAAATCAAAACAAACATAGCTTATCATGTTCTTCTTTCAAACTAGTGATTATAATTATTTAGTTCTAATCCATTTTAATTTATCTTTATAAGATTGTTCATTGTAGAAGTACAGCATATTAGAAAGATAAATATATTTTCAACATGATTTAGATTGATACTAAATTTCTACGTAGAGACTTACGTGAGATATGCGATGATAATTTTTATTGTACAATGCATTTAAAAATGTATCTTTAAATTGACTAAAACTGTTTTAAAAGTTGCGTGCTGCGGTAGTTATGCACAAAAATGTTACAAACTTAATAATAAAATACAAATAACAGAGGAATATTATAACCATACTAGTATTTGCCACTGTAAAATATAATTAGCAGGTTAATATTCTTGGTTAAAGATTTATACATATACATAATGATAATTATAAAGGCATTAGTTTTCTTATTTTCCAATATTCCTTTATATTTTTAAATTAAAGTTATTAAAACTTCAGAGTCATCTGGCATTAAGTTTATTTTCTTCGCTTCAGCCAGTTTTTAAAGGGGAGTCGGATGGGTGTTTGGGTAAAAAATGTCGATTTTCTGTGTTTCTTTTACTTTTAATATGCATATGTATAGCTTTAATTTAAAACCAAGATTATCGATTTCTGTTTAGTAGTTTTATTTTTATAAGCATTTTTCAGAAACTATGTACTTCAGTTCTTACCAATACCTTAATTTTCTTTTGCGTTTACTGAAATATAAGGTTTTTCAACACTTAGGAAAAATTTTCTCAGGAACTATAAAATATATCAGCGTGTTTTGCTTTATTATTTCTTCCCTATTAATAGCTATTTGATTTAAACTGAGGAATTTTAAAATATCTCTGCTCAATTTTAAATATATCTGCTACAAAAAAAGTTATATAACTTTAAATTGGATTTTTGGGGTTTTATTAAATACATATTTTTAAAAAACTCACTGTGAAAGTATTTTTTATACTGTGAAATATCTTCAGTTTAAATTAAAGAGCTATATGTAAGGAACAAACTAAAAAAACAATTCAAGTTCCTGAGAAAAATTTTCCTAAAGTTAATAAAATTAACATGGGCGAGATAGAACCATCCGACTCCCCAGAGGCGATTGCGATCTGTCTCACGATGCAAATAGAACAAGTGAGAAATATCTCTATCAGTAAGCAACGTCACGTGATTCCGCTTGACCAATGATATGTCCTGTTACAAAATCTGATTGAAACCTGAGGAAGAAACCCGAAAGGTGAAACCCAGATAAATCTCGCGGTTGTGAATACGAATTTGAAATAACCCTCAAGTTGTCCCTTCCTCGCAGGATTCATGTTCTGGGGATATCTCGCTACTTGACTCGAACTTGTGAATACGGCGGTAACCCCTTTGTGGTACTATCAAAATTCTAAGCTTAGGTTGGTCATCTTACCCTTGCCACAGTCGACTCAACTCGTGAAGCTCTCTGTAACGTCACTCACGCTATCCGACCTGTTCTTGTTGTCAGATGTTCCGAAAGAGAGGAACGAAACCTGTTCGAATCCTGAAAATCATAGTCGCTCCGGGCAAATAAGTTTCATATTTTTTCTCTCCGGAAAATCCGATAATCCTAACCGGACGGATAGCGTGACGCCACGAAGAGCTTCTGTGGCCTTAAAGTTGAGTAGGCCTTACCCTCTTTTCTTCTAGCAACTTTAAGGTGCAAGAAGGTACTATTTAAAATAACGAAAGACATAAAAAATGAATGAAGCATTATTTAAAAATCTAACTTAAATCGCTTTTATGTTATTCAGATTTGGATATATCCCCCACCTTACCTTAAAAAATCTTACCTACATATTATACTAAGTTTAACACATAACACATAAAGCTGCTTAAAAAATTTAGCATGAGAATAATAATCAGAAAATAATTACAATTAATCAATAAGAAATTAATTACAACTAAACAAAAAGAAATTAATTACAATTAATCAATAAGAAAATAATTACAACTAAACAAAAAGAAATTAATTACAATTAATCAATAAGAAAATAATTACAATTAATCAATAAGAAAAAAATTACAATTAATCAATAAGAAAATAATTACAATTAATCAATAAGAAAATAATTACAATTAATCAATAAGAAAATAATTACAATTACTCAATAAGAAATTAATTACAATTAATCAATAAGAAAATAATTTATAATTACTTAAATGTTTCATGTGGAATCATAAGTTCTTTAATGTGGAAAAGGCAAATCTGCATGGCCTGTTGTATCAAAGGATTCACTGTATGAAGATTTCGGCTTAGAAAGCTTTTCGTTAAGCTGATCCGATGTCTTAATTCTTCATCTACGTAAAGTGCAGGACTAAAAGTAGAAATAAAAGTAATTGCTTTTAAATATAAATGTATTCAATGTAACAATGAAATACTAACATTTCAAATGAGTTTTTTAATATTTTTATCAATTTCAAAATTTAATCTATACTTTTAAGACGGACTGTCAGTCCCATAGAGCTAATGCACTAGTTTTGAAATCACAACTTTTGCAAAAGAATTGCTTTGCCATGTTATTCCATTTTCACCAGGTATGGGAATCATCATAACATCAATTTAAAACAAAATTGAAAAGAAAATAACATCCGGTTATTTAATTATCGATTGATAAGTTTTAAAATAGTGCCGCCATCTGCTGTATATTTTTTGCATTTTAAAACTTAAAAAATATATAATTAAATAACTAGATAACATTTTCGTTTAAAATTTGTTTCATTTCAATGTTATGTTGATTCCCATACCTGGGGAAATGGGGCTAACATGGCAAAGCAATACTTTTGCGTAAGTTATGATTCTAAAACTAATGCATTAGCTCAATGGGACTGACAATCCCTCTTAAATTTGATATATACAAATATTTTTCATTTATTTACTTATTCAGATTAACAAAACTCTCGATTATTGCAAATCAAAGTTTATTTACACATTTTTTAGGAACAGCTATGATACAATGAGCTATCTCGATTTGGCGATTTGCGTTACGATGCCCAGCAGCGAAAATGTTCAAACGTGGTAAACATTTGACAGTTCATATTTCATACAACTCGACAGGCATAGCAACCCTACATTAAATTTTCAAGATCGCCAAATGTCTCCAATGGACAGGGCCCTTATATCATAGCCATTATATCGTTTGGCAATTTTTCTTTAGTACGAAATTGCTGAGAATTTCGACTTGTGGTAGTTTAACAAATAAAGTTCTTTCCTAAAATTCTAGTTCAGTTTTATTTTTGTAGTATAATACTAATAGTATGAGAATTTAATTTACAGGGTTTTTTTTTAAACTTAAGAACACCCACATTAAAGTAACAATGCTTATACTATTTATAATATTTTTTTGTAATTTATTTTAATATTATAATTGCTTATAGTATTTTCTCTTGAAACATTCTCTTCTAAGTTCACTTACTAAACAATATTTATTAAGTTTCCCATACCTATAATAATCTGGAGCTTTATTACTTTCTTCTCCACTGTCCAATATATAGTTACCTATTAATAAAAAGCAAAATACCTAATTTTAAAACTCAACAAATTTATCGCGCAATTTAATTTCATTTTATATATGGTACAAATCTTTTAATTATAAAAACTATAAAAAAAAAAGCAAACGCCATAAGTTACAAAGATATCCCGTTGTACTTTGAATAAAATAAATATTTTAAGATCAAGCATATAATTTGACATAATGTAACAAAGAAAGAGACATTGTGTGAAGGTAATTTGTTTTAAAATATTCTTTGAAAGCTTAAAAAACAAAATGAAAGTTCGATCAAGTCGATTATTTATTGACCATTATTGTGCGAAACTTTTACATCAGAACCTTAACCATTTATCTGCTGACCGAATCACTTTTGGTTAATCGAGATTCCATAGGAATTTTCGGGTAATCGGGAATCATCCACTTCACAACGCTGGAGAAGAGAAAATTTGAAGTCAGTGTTCTCGCCTCGTTCTTATTGGCCGAAAAGGACATATGAAGCGCTTCCTAATTCCGAGTCTAGCAAATGCAGCATTTCGCATACGGAAGCTACAAAAATCTTAGATCAGGCCCTTAGATTCATAGAAGCGCAAGATGAAGCCACTACATCAGACGTTCTCTTGTTTAAAAGATGGCGGGACAGGGCTGCTTTAAAACGAACCAAAATTGTGAGTAGCAAAAAATTTTAAAAAAATTACTGCATATTTTGAGAAATAAATCCAACTTTGTAAGTATGTATTTATATTTTGTGTATTTCTTTATTTATGCGTATGCATTTCATATTTTAGTAAAATAAATAAAAATCCGGAGCCTTTCTGTTAAGCCGAATTTCGGATAACCGGGATTCGGATAAAAACATTTCTTCCTAAACGAGCGGCAGTTCTTGTAACATCGAAAAAAAAGGTTACTTATTGACGGCACCAGTTGGTTGGTTGGTTGACATATATATTCGGGTTTGTGTGCTTGGTTGGTTGGTAGACATATATATTCAGGTTTGTGTGCTTGGTCAGCGACCCGCTTATAAACCTTCGTCAAGTAAGACAGACACAACACACACACATAAGTGGATCCATCTAATTTTTAGAGACAGAGGCCAACTAGAGGATCCCCAGAATTGGCTTGTCACCCCCAGAAGTATTGATTTGGTATGGGAACTTAGAGGACTTTCGGAACCAACAGATTTAACGAGCACGTACTCCGCATATACTCGGTAGGTCTTCAGTGGTACCGGGACTCGATCGCAGGACCTTCCGATCCCGAGACCGAGACGCTGACCACTAGGCTCACTACGGCCCCGTTTGTGTGCTTCGGCACCAGTTACCTCCTTGTTTTCAAAAAAAGTTGTAGTTGATGAGAGTTGTAGTAAATGAGATCATTTGGCAGGGGCAATCTTCTTGGTAGGCGCTCCGGACGTGAACCAGCACTGCCCTTAAAGTCACCATAGTTCAGGTTATTTTATACATAACAAAAATTTTAAAAAAGTATTCGAGCCCATTTCAAAAAGTGGGATTGTCAGAACCTGTAAGTCAGCTACATTTATCACATAAAAAAAACCCTTTGTAAAAATATTCAATACAGACGGAGAAATGTGGCATAGAATTTTTTTCTCCTTCATTGGATTAACAAAGAGGCACTTTGGTAAAGAGATCCGCGGTCCTCGCCTATAAAATTCATTCAGTGTTTAGGGTTTAAATTATTTTCAAGTAAAATTAAATAGTAGACGCCAAAGCGCTCGCTCACTTCTTATTCTTCGCATGATTTCGTCGTAGCTTTCTTTCAGTTCCTCGATTTCTTTGAGGAAGAGGGGGTCCGTCGGATTGAAAATGTTGCAATTTTTGGTCAACAGGAGAATCAATCGCTGCACGATTTTTTCAGGCATCCCATCTACTGGAGCCGAGTGTAACATGTCGGCAAATTGTCTCCTATAAAACTGAAGAAAAAACTAGGGGTGTGTAACGCAACACGACTTTGAATGACCGATCAATAAATCAATACATATTTAAGGGGATACGGTACCCAAAACATTATTTCTAGAAATAATAACATAAACTTGTAAATTATAGTGGTTTTATATAATGTTCGCTATAAATAAACATTTTCTAGCAACAAAAACAAAAAATTAACTAATAGTTTTTCATATTGAACTTTTTTAAAACGCTACTCCTCTTTCAATTTTGAGAGTAACTCCACCAAACTTTTATAGTTTGTTTTTAAAACTGTTTGTTCAAGAACTGTGCATGGATTTTAAAATGTGAGCTACAGTTAAAAAGTAACATGCATTTATACTGAAAATCTCAAAAAATCACACACAAAATTACAAATTATTGAATTCAACATTTTTTAAAAAAACATCTATACATAGTTTACCTTATTTCATGCACAATTTTGTGCACCATATATATAAGAACACAGGTTAAAAATTTTAAAATTCTAACTTAATTAGCAAAAAAAGCCTTAGGGATTTATAAAACACAAGAATTGAAATACGCGAAACAGAAAAAAAGGTTGAAAGCAAACGAAATACGTATTCAAACTTATAGGAATGACTCCAGAACATATTTAATAACTTTTTTTCTACAGAAGATATCATTATGAAACTTTCAGTAAATGTTCAGAAAGATATTGTGAATAATAAGAAGTAAAAACTGAAAAATTCGATATTTTGACCAATTTTTGGGTACCGTATCTCCTTAAAGGTAAGTATATAAGGCAGGGATTGGAAAGTTACTTTAAAAAAGTAACTCTGTTACAGTTACAGTTACTTAATAAAAAAAGTAACTCTGTTACCGTTACAGTTACTTAATATGAAAAGTAACACGTTACAGTTACTTAGTACGAAAAGTAACGATTCACAGTTACTTTTTGAAATTTCAAGTTATGAGAAAAATTGTAATTTAGCCATCTTACCATTTTTCAAAGAAAATCATTATTAACGAAACAATTTCACAACTCTGGCTGCCGTTAGCAGCCAAAGTGGACAATGCTAGTTTGCTTTTTCCCTCCCAAGAAAAGCTCAGATTTCGGGAATGCGAAATGTTCCCTTCTCTCTTAGGAGTGGAATTTATAAATAAGCATCAGACAGCCTTCGGAAAGTAACGGAAAAGTAACGCAATTTTTCGTTACTTCGTTACCGCTAAAAGTAACTAAGTTACAGTTACTTTCTAAAAATGTAACGGCGTTACCCGACGTTACCTAAAAAAAGTAACTGTTACAAGTAACGGCGTTACAAGTAACGCGTTACTCCAATCCCTGATATAAGGTAATGATAGATGAGAGGGTGCCCATAAGGGAATTTTAATAACTTTACAACCTAAACGTTCTGGGGCAGCTACCACCGGACATGGGTACAATTCTGATTGCATCTAGGGAAATTCTTTCCTTTTTTCCCTAAATATATCATTTTGAGTATATAAAATAGTTCCAAAGAAGTGAGTGGTGAAATGATATCAGCCTAAAAATTACAGACTAGACATCAATTCTGTAGTAGATTCTTAGGGATTTAAATAAATCCTACCCCTAGGTACACACATCCTCCTTAAATATGCTTTGATTTGGACAAATTGATTCCTGGACAAATTATTAGACACACTGTATTTTTTTTAGTAATTTTATGTTTCTTAAGAGTTTTTATGCAATAATGGTATATTTAAACTACCATATTATTGATTTTTATTTAAAAGAATTGTTGTAGACCACTTATTTGTCTTTATTTTTAACATATGGCAACACTGTGTTGACAAAGTAATACATGAACGTAAACAAGTACAAACCTGTATTTATGTGTGGAATCATCATCCTCAAATGCAGGAGACAGTACAGTCTTGCATTGATAGCATGCCGCGCAGAATGAAAGCTTTGATAGCGGCTAAAGGTGGCTCCACTCAATATTGACTTTTACTAACATTAATTCCACTTTTCTTTAAAACTTAATAAACTTATGATTTTCTAAATAAATGCTGTTTTATGTATGTCAAATAAATCGGTAATTGATTGGATAATATAAAAATAAAAAACAATTCAATTTAAAATAATAAAACGGTACAATATCACCTGATAATTAATATTTTACATGAAATCTTGCAGTGCGTCTAATAATTTGTCCAGGGACTGTATATGCCTAAGAAAAAAAACCACTTTAACAGAAATAAATCAATGGGTACTTATCACAGATTCTATAATCCACCAACTATTTACATTCTACCAATCTTTCAAGTTGAAAAAACTATTACGGGTTTCCATTTTTTTTTAATAATAATTTACAAGTCATGCTTTTCAATTGATACAGCATGAATTTACAATAGTTTCTCTACCATACCTCAGGATTTCTCTTAAAAGTTTCACTTTCCACACTTTCTTGGTCAATGCTTCGTTTTTTCATTGATTTTTCTAACTCTTCTACCTTCTTGAAACTAAAAAAAAAGTAATCAAATAATTTTGTAAGATCACTCGAAAGAATATGATGTGTATCTAAACGTAAAATTGAAAAATAACTTTTAAACTATAAAAGTATGAATATTTTTTATTAGCTTTTAGTTTAGTTTAGTTTGAATTATCGTCGCACTAGAGCTACACGAGGGCTATTGGCGACGGGCGTCGTATTTTAGAACCACAGTCAAGTGACGAGCCGACACCTGAGTAGGCACCCAACGCAACCGTTAAGGGCGACATCGTACGCAGCGTTGGGACTTTGAAGGATATTTAACGTGCACTACCTCTACACGGGGTATTATTCGTCTGACCTTTTTGGCTGCACGGGCCGTTTATAGGTCGGCAGATATTTTGGCGATGCCCGGACCCGAACCTGGGACTTTTCACACGCTAGGCGAATGCCCAACCGACTGGGCTCCCCAGCCCCCTTTTTTTTATTAGCAAAATTTTTACTCAATTAAACCTTACACTCCCAATGATTCCATTTAAATGTGCACTTATTTCAAATGAATTTTATTAAATTCTTCAGACATTTTTCTATAAAGTTATATATTTTTTTTGTGTTGTAAAAAAGAAGAATCATGTTTTTTGAAGAATTAAATAATATTTGTTGTATTTAAATGAAAATATGAAAAAAACATGGTAAAAAAAATCATTCTGAAAAACAGTTTTATTAAATTAAGTGCCCCTAAATTCTTCATGTTTGCATATTTAAATGTTTAAAAATTGAATTTTAACTAATTTTAACAAATAAAGTTTCGAAAAAATATTGATATAATTTATTCAAAAGTTATAATTCCCAAATATTTTCCCTTAAATACATGACACATACATTTTTTCCTTATATTCCTTCTTTCGTCTGGAAGATACACCAATGTTCCACATTTTGCTGTTTTTCCAGCGATCTTTATCAATTAGTTTGCTGATGTCGGTCTCAATGGAAGGAAGTTTCTCCAAACCAGGAATATCAGACCGCAACTTGCGATAACTAAGAGGTTTTTTCTTCGACATCTGTAAAATTTATATTTCGTTTCAATCCAAACATTAAGAAACATATTAAGTCATTTGTTTTTAATTTAAGATGTTTGGAACAACAAAGCGAAGACATAAGAACATTTTTATTCCATTTCTATGGATTTTTTTATGCGACGCACTTATACTTCGAATATTATTTAGATATAACATCAATAATTAATTTTTTTCTTAAAACTCAAAACTTCTATAGTTCAAAATTTAACTAAAATTTAAATACCTAAAGAAATCTAATACATGTACATAAATTATACACAATGCACTTAATAAATCAGTTATAAAAGAACATTTGTGGAAGTTACCTTTTATTCTGCAGAACTTCTATTGTATAAAATTATGGCCAATGAACAAATACTTTCTTTTTATAAGTTTTAGAACAAGATCACTTGTACACATATTTGTGAATTATTCTTTAAAAACACAAACAAACGGCGGGAGCAAAAACATGTCTGTTACTATGGAAACGATATTTGCGGTTGCCAAAAAACAATAAATAAAAATCTTTATTCCAAACACCACGAAAATACAAGTTTATTTTTTATTAAAGTGAATAAGTGAGAAATTTTAAAACAAAATGTGACGCATTATTTATTTTAAAACTAATTAAAATAACAAATATTTAAAACTCATTTTGAAAAATAACGCTATATTTTAAGCCTTTTTCAAAACCTGGTAACTGAAACGAACTGAAGTAAGGCCATCGTGAATTTGTTTACATTTTGCGAATTTCAAACGAAACCATGCTTTACTCTAATCACAAATTTAACCAATAATGCTAAGCTGACAAAATGGACCCAGAAAAGTTTTCCTGCATTAGAACAGTTGACAAGACCGTCAAAATTCCTCTCTGGGACATGTACACGACGACCGAGTACAAGGGGATCGAGGCGGCTCTCGACAAATGGAAACGGCAGTACGAGAAACAAGTCGGAGGCATCGTCGTGAACTACAAAAATATCTCCATCCCTTCGCGTCTCGGCTTCCACAGTGATCGGGGCTCGTACGCCATTTACCATGTCAAGGCCACCTTCGATATATTCTGTCCGAAAGTCGGGGAGATCGTCAAAGGGAAGATCAACCGAGTGAGCAGCGAACACATCGGGTGTCTGATCGCCGAAACTATTAATGTCAGCATCCGACTGCCCAGAGATGCCCCTTGCGGACTTTCCAAGTACATCTACCTCGATCGCGAGATCTTGTTCGAGATCAGGAGTTTCTCATGCAAGCCCCGGGCGCTGTGTGTGAATGGAGAAATCACGGCCACATGCATAGAACTCATGGACGAATATTACCCTGTGGCTGATGAATTCAGTTACGAGCCGACAAGCCAGGCTGTGTTTGGGGATGTGCCAAGTGACGGGGATCAGCAGGTCAATCTGGCCATTTTGGGGACAGACAGGAAAAAGAAGAAAGGAAAGAAGAGGGGCAGAGATGAGACTGAAGAAAATGCAACTGACAGTCCCAGGGTTAAGAAAATAAAAAAAGATTTGGACTTGACCAATAGCCAAGAAGAGGGCACTAGCTCGACGGCTACTCCGAAGAAGGGAAAGAAAAAGAAAAGTTCGATGAACAGTCCAAAACCTAAGAAGAGTAAGAAAAGTTTGATCGCGGCAAATGGTCCAGAGACAGCACAGGAAGATGGTGATACAAGCTCAACAGACACTTCAAAGAAACTAAAGAAGGAGGGTTCAACGGACAGTCCAAAAGTGAAAAAAATTCAGCAGCCTCAAGAAGAATCAAGTTCGTTTGATACTCCGAAAAAAGCTAAGAAAAAGAAATCAAGTTCAACTGATAGTTTGAAGGTATCACAAGAAGACTCAAGTTCTACAGAAAGCGCAAAGAAAATTGTTTCCAAATCAACTGATAGTTCACAAGAAAGTGAATCAAGTTCGACAGAAAGCGATAAAAAAGAAACGAAAAAGTCTTCGAATAAGAAAGCAAAGAAAAAAGCTTCCAAATCAGCCGAAAGTCCCACAAAAATAAAAAAAGAAATGTCTTCCACAGAAGACGAGGGCAGTAAGAAGAAAGGTAAAAAGAAACTAAAGAAGAAAAGCAAGGAAAGTGCCAAAGATAAGAAAAAGTCTTCTAAGAAGAAGGGTAAAATAACAGCCTCCGGTGACATCCTAAAAAAAGACAAGAAAAAATCCAAAAAGTCATCGAAAACAGACGACAAATCTAAAAAGAAAAGTAAGAAGGATAAAAGTGAAAAAAAGAAGAAAACCAAATTGTCCAACGATGGTGATGTGAACTTAAAACAAATAAAATCTGAAGGAATGTAACCTAAGTAAGGTTTTATTATATGTTAGTCAAGTTATGTTCGCAAATTTTAAATATCAATCATTATCATTTCATAGAAATCGATTACTAATCTGGTAATCCTGGTAGAAAATAAAATATTTTTGTTATTATTGAAATATTTACTGTAATTATCTTAACATTTTCAATGCTAAATAGTATATATATAAATATTACAAAATGCCTTAAAAAACTTAAGTGGGGGAAAGTTAATGCGCAAGATATTTTATTTTTAAAAAGTAATTAGAAAAGAGTATTTTTGATGTACCTAAACTTTTATTCAAGGCTGTATAAGGGATTAGAATTTAACATATTTACTTTTCTAAGCCTGAATGGAAAGTCAATTTTTCGGTTTGTGGCGAACCGCCTCGCCATTCTCCTCTTAGACATAGAGGGAAGGAACCGTGTGCAGGTTGAGTTGAGTGCTGCGATCACAAGCCGGTCACCAGTGTAGCTCTCAACCCGTAGTCTACCAAAAGGATCCTCAAGGTGAAAATGAGTTACTTGGGCTTTTATATACTTTTCGTTGTTATAACTAGATTACTGGTAAGGAACACAGTTGTAAATCAGCGCCATCTAGCGTGGATGTTAATTTGAGGTTGCATGTGTGGTGACCGTGCGTGAAGTTTAGAGACGCTTTACTGGGGTACAGAGAACAGCTGTGGGCAGGTTAAGGTATCTCCCTATCTTGAAAATGGCAAATTTTGACAATTTTTACAAATTTTGTTTAATGTTTTAAAAAGAAGACATATTATTTATGTTTAAAATACTGTATAGATTTTTATTCTATGATAGTTTAATCAAAAGTTATGGCTATTTCAGTGAAGCATAGTGAGTCAAATTTTGTCCTAACCAAACCAGAAGTGGAAGATAGAACTTTATACTTTAAACGCGTTTTCTGAAGAACGGTATTTTTCAACGTTTTTTTTTTAAACCTGATATCTCAAAAACTACTTGATATAATTTAATAAAATGTTCATAGCATGTTTATTATAAGTTCATGTGTGTCTTAAAATGAGATATAAGTAAAATAAATAATAGAATTTATTTTATGGACTTTTTAATATTAAAATTTCCTTGATTTTTGAAAAATTTCTATAAATATGGCTTTGATACTATGTAATTCCTAAAATGTTGGAAGTTTTGCTTAAATCTCATTTCAAAACATGTAAGAAGGTCTAATGAATGACTCTGCCTAATATTTAAGGAACAAATGAATTATTTTTTGCATTATGATGTTTTGCGTGAAGCTTATATTTAAGACAAATTTCTTCAAAATTTCCATTTATTTAAAAAATTACTTTAATTTTATTTTTTTTGGTCAAATATTACATTTAACATTATTATTCATCATTATCACTAAAAAAATTAGTTAATTTTAAAGTATTAAAAAATTAGACCCTCAAGGTAGGGAGCTACCTTAAAAGCAGTATCTAGAATTCTAGACTAATGACTTGGAACATTGTTGCAAGAAGTTAATAACTTTAACAAAGCAATTAATGGTCCAATTCATTGTAGTGGCTACTGTAGTTTTACCTGCTCACCTCTTACCTGCAGTACAATGCAATAGTTAAATAAGTATTAAACTTATGTACTTACCTGATTTCATTCCTTATTAATAGAGCTTTACATTATTCTCATTCTGCAGTGTACATTAACATTCCCTTAACAAACTTTGACTTACATATATAGAAAATTCTACTACGGTTGCTCCAGATTAATCTATCTAGGTAAAGGCATGAATTCTGCTGCTCTTTTCTAGCCTCTTGTCAAGACTTTAACCAATTCATGAACACTTTGTAACTTTTAACTGCAAACAAGTGACGAGGTCAACACTTGAAGCAACAGCTTTTGCTAACACGCATCTGTGCTCCATGGGTTGAACGAGCGCTTATATCCCAGTATACTCCGAGACACTTGGGATTATTCAAACTATTTCCTTCACTGGGACCCATTTTATATCGTAGAATTAAAACCGCTGCCAAATCAAAAGTTCAAAACCAAGCGAAGGGCTCCGACTTATATAATATAATAAAAGTATTACAATTAGAAGAAGAAACTTATTTTTCAAAAAAGAATACATTGGTTGCCAAGGGGGCCCTTCCAAACAACCCATAAAATTATACAAGCGAAATCAAGGAAAATTAAAAGCAACATTTCAGATTATACCCCAACAAAACAAAAAACCTAACAAAATCTGGCAAATGATCGGACACACAAGATACACAAACATATTATAGAAAGGTAAAATACATAACTTCACTATTGGTTTTACAAAACAAATAATATATAATCTAGTTGACAGGACGCGATATAATTATATTTTTAATTATATCAGATATTCAGCCAGAATCCTTAAAATGAAGTTTATTAGCTTTTAAAAAAAGAAATGCAAATAACTTTCTTGGGCTGCAATTGTAACTTAATTTTATTACTTAATACCAATTGTTGACTACTATTTTACGAAATGAGTAAATAGGTATTTTGTTGTACTATTAAGCAATTTCTAAATGTGGTTCTTTTATTATATAAAAGTTTTTATTTTAATAATAAACCTACTATAATGATTTAAAACAGACTTACTAGGGTAAAAGTTAGTAACTAATTCTTTCAGGTCCTGATTAAAACAAATAGTATATATATTTTTTAAATGCCCTAAGAGGAAAATACTTAACAAAATTTTTGTTTATGCTAAATTAATTTTAAAATGTAAATTTGTTTTCCAACCTGAACAGTATACATGTTAGCGTAGATTATGTTACCTATTTATCAGGAATCATTTAGAATGTTAATTTTAATCACTCAGTATATAATAATTGCTAGGCTTTTACCATCTCAAAACTTTTTAAATGTGGGATTTGTGAAATAAGTGTTAAAAAAAAAACTTCAATAAAACATTTATTAATAAAAAATATGAAATTGGCTATACATACAATATCTTACAAAGACAAACAGCAGAATTGCTAAGATATGATAGATATTTCAACATATATTTACACACAAAAAAAAATCACTCCAGTCATGCAGATATCCTGGTTGCTTGTTAACGTATAGCTGTAGCGTAGCATGGGGGTTCGTCAAAATTTAGCTATTTTCAGGGTTATGTTATTAAAGATTTCAGTTCATTTTCACTACCACTTCATAGGTAATCACTGAGCTAGAAGGAAAACTGGAGTGAGGTGTGTGATTCACTGAACAGGGCAGCAAACGAGCCGGTCCAATAACGAAACATGGAGGAATACACAGCACTGCAGCAGAAACGAACCGGGCAGAAAACCTAGAAACTTGCCTAGTATTTCGCTATTGGGTTCGTCTTCGCTGGTTCTTAGTGATCCACATGGCCTATTTCTTAAAAAAGTTGGAATTTAAAGTTAAAGAAAGTTAATTCTTTCGAACTAAAAATGTTAAAATATATTTTGGAGCCCAAGTCAATATGATAGAGGGGTCTCATACAAGTGTAGGGAAAATAGTCCTTTTCTGCCCGGTTCGCTCAAAAGGGTGCGAGTGGGTTTTCGGCTCGCTGACACTTCACTCCAGTTTCCCTTCTAGCTCAATGTATGTAATAGTTACTCCACATTAATTTTTCACATTCACAAATGAAAAGACTGGTCCTATACCACAGCTATTTTGATGTTAATAGACTATCTTCAACTATTAACAGAGTTCCCACTCTTAGCAAAATTTAAGAGGGATTTTAGTGGATTTTCAAGGCTATGAAGAAAATTTAAGGCCATATACATCATTCAAAAGTACAAAGTTAGCAAGAATCCTAATTTATAATTAGATTTTAAATCCGACAACTCGAGTACTTCTTAAAATATAGTTTGGGGCGAGTTTAGAGTAGTGTTATGTCTGCTTTTTTAATAAATACAACAGGGAAAATGAGTTTATAGGGCTTTTTTGTTAAAACAGTTATGTTAGTTTTAAGGGAAAAGAAATTTAAGGGCTTTCTAGGGTCTCTTAAAACCATTTTTAAGTTGAGTGGGAACCTGTATTTATATAACATTTGACTAGGATATAGCTAGAGGAAGCACATTAATTTATTATGCATTACATCGAAGGAGATGTTTACCTCATGTATAAAGAAAATTTCATTTTATAAAAAACACCCTCTTAAATATATGACTCTAATACTAACTTGAAAGCATTATACAAGATTAAAATTGCATATACAAGTTTTAAGAAGGCACTAGCTGATATATATTAACATGTGTACAAAATGGCTTTTCAAATGTCAAAAACTTCATTAAGATTAAAAGTATGGGCACAATTGTTTAGAAAGTGTGAAACATGTAAATATAACATTGATGTATACAAACTGTTTAAATAAATATCATTTTGATAAACATGCAATAGCACCCAAAACAGTTCTACAACTTAACAAGAATCAAATACAAGATTAAATTAATTTTTAACTGCGCTAAGCATGTTCAGACACCAATCTTAACTATAATTTTGTGTAAAAACCTCAGTATGTTTTATACTACAATAGACAGTTAAATATACATCATTTCAAAAGCAAACTCTGTAAACATTAACAAGGTAACACTAAATCTAAGATATTTGGCATTTCATGAGCGTATATAAATCTAAAGTTTCTGAAATATTTATTTACAGTATCATATAAGGATTGTAATAAGTTCAAAATACATCTAAAAACAGTCTTTATGCAGACTTTAAAATCAAATACAAAATTAATGTTTAACAAAAAAAAGTTAAAATTATTAAATGGGACTAGTATATGAAAAGTGCAATCTCAAAAATGTTAATATACTATATATTATTTGTTATTAATTATAATAAATATATTTAGTTTCAAATTAGCTATAGATAGGATAGTATTAAACTTTAAAAAAGATTAATTCATATTTTTTCAAAAGAGGTGTAGTTTGTTGAGCCATTTTTCAAAAATTATATGCGCAAAGATTTGCACTATTGGTTATGAGTTTTATCTGTTAAAAATGTAAAATCTGTCTTGTCTTGACACACATTCGAAACACAAAATGTATTTCATTCGTTAGTAATAAAAAAGAAAGTTTTTTTAATCCAAAAATTTAATGGAATGGGTTCAAAGTAATAGGAAGTTATTCATAAAAAAAAATGGAAATTAGCAATTTCCTTAAACATTATAAACACATTTTGTAACTATCTCTACTATTTGTAAATATTGAGCAGTTCTTTAACGTATTGGATAAATAATATTTTAATCTAAACCTAATTAAAAACATCTATGAACAAACATGACACACAAAATATAAATCTCTCCAATCAAAAACTTGGTAGTAACATATTTATAATGAATATTTAAATCAGTTCATAATCAGATATTTTTTTTATAAACAAAATATTCTATTCGAATAGAAATCAAAGTAGAAAATATTTCTTGTATAGTCGTAGTATAAAAAGCATGACATTTAAATGTGACAAAAACTGACTCAAAACACAAGATTGTGTAAATAAAACTTCACAAGACTCAAAATATTTTACTCGCGGATATGTTATTAATTTGAAAAATCAGATACACTTAACAAACTAGTGTACAGATGTAACAAAAATCAGGGATTAGAGTAATGCGTTACTTGTAAGTAGTAATGGTTACTTTTTTCTGGTAACACGTTAGATTTTTCAGAAAGTAAATGTAACTTACTTTTGGCGGTAATGACGTAATGAAATATTTTTCGTTTCTTTTCTGTTACTTTTTACCATGCTCTTCACAGATATTCGACACAGTTCAGCGCACATTTAATTAGTATTTAACTTTTAAAGATACTGAATTTTTTGTTATTAAATTTTTCCTGATTGACTATTTCCTTCGGCTTGGTTTCTCTTTGAAAAAACGGTAAGATGGCTAAATTTAAATTCTCACTTGAAATTTCAAAAAGTAACCGATTAGTTACTTTTTGTATAAAGTAACTGTAGCAGAAACTTTTTAAAAGTAATTTTCCAATCCCTGATAAAAATATTTTGCTTAACTATTTTACAATTTTGTTATTACTTAGCAGAGGTAACTCTTATATATAAAGAAAAACTATCACAAAATACTTTAATAAAATACAATACCAAACATTATCAAATATCTGAAGCAACATATACATCCATTAGCATACAAATATCTTGGACCATGGACGGTTACTTCGACACACAAACATAATGAACACATATTTTATCATCCGAGCTTCATCGACAAAGCCGAGAGATCATGTTTTTTTTTATTTGTCTAAATATACAGTACATAGGTATTGTAGTTATAAAACTATTAGGTATGTTGTGTTGTCAGATTAGCTGCAAAAATGTACCAGTGTATAAAGGTTGCACAATTGTTAACTCATTAGCAGAGGATTGGTTTGGCAATATGAAAATCAAGGTCCAACTGTTGAGGTCTAATTAAGAAGTGAATCTATTTTCAATGGTCAGGGTTCGTACTTTATCTATGATAGTGAAAGTCAGGAGTTTCTAAGAAGTTTTTCAGGAGTGCAGCGATGTAAATTCAGGAAGTATATCGAAAAAAATTTGAATATGTGTGTTTATTATTGTATTGGTCTAGTGACTTAGACCAAGAATGAAGGAAACAAGGGGTGTAAATGTTGTGGAAAAGCCAAACCCCTTTTTGGGAGAAAAAAATCACCTTTTTTGGCGTTTTTTTTAATTTTGGTGACCTTTGTTTTAATTTCATGACTTTATCGACCGGTAGACATCCTGATAAAGTACGAGAGAAAACCGACTGAGAAAGGAGAAAAATGACTGTCGTCAATTTTTTCAGGAGAGGGTGGGAAAATGGAGGAATTTCAGGAGGCGTACGAACCCTGAATGGTTGTGAGAAGAGTGGACTAGGCAGTTAAAAGTATTTCGCTGCGTTTGCAATTTCTCTGGGAAAGCATTTATCAAGTGCATTTAGACCGTGGGAACTGTTCGACAGATTGGCAAGACCAGTAACTGAGACTTATTAAAGAAAGAACTTAATATTATAACATTATTGCAATTTGTGCAATATATTACATATATTTCTGTTTGAAACATAATCATTAAGATAAGGGTAAGAGGATCATAATAATTTACTAAAAACACAAAACAGGCAATGTTTTAACATAATCAAGACACACGGTCCAAATAATAATGGTTTAAATAAAACATACTTATTTAATATCACGGAATGTAAAATATTACTGAAAAATTACAAAATAAAAAAATAGCAATGTTAATGTCTAATTAAAAGTATGGTTTTGTTCTATTAAATTATTTTTTCACTATTTATAACAGAATCATAATTTTTTTTAAAGAATTGAGATCATGGGAAACATTTATATTTTTTAAAAGCATCGATAAAGATTTTCACTGTCAAATTTTAAAAGCATAATCTACAATACAACATTGTTTCGTTACAGAAAATTCAACGACATGGAACGGAACACGTTTGGTTCGACGACGACACAAATACCATGATACAGTAAATACTATCTAGCTTATAAAATGAGCTGCATATCACTTTACAAGGAATAATTCATAACACGAAGAGCACATAAACCTTTAGTAGCAAAAGGAAGTCCATAATAGGTTGCTATAAATTTATATATCAAAATAGAAATAGATGAATCATAGTGGATGCAATGATGAAGATAATGCATGAACTTTGGTGCAGTTTTCCAATTGGCTTGTTTCAGATGACATAACTCTTCCCTCTTTTCATTCTTGTTTTTCCGTCATTTCATCGGTTGTTTCATTTAAAAATTCGCGGTCATTTTGCATGTTCTATTTTAAAGTTCTTTGCATGCAACCAAAGAGTTCTATAGTAGGGTAGAGACTGAACCTGGCAACAGCACCGTGGACCAACACGGAGACAATATAGGGTGGCATGTGGGGCCCGATGGCCGAGTGGTTTGGATCGCAGGCCATAACGCTAGCAGTCTGCGCTGTAACAGGTGCAGGTTCGATTCTCGCCTTTGCCCTGCGTTTACTTCCTTTCTCAGTATCAAAATTATAAATTAACTATCACTTTTGCCACTCTATTCGGGCTCCCGATGGCAGCTCAGTACGAGTCGTTCCTCTAAACTACTATAGAAATCTTTGCATGCAAATTGTTCTTATTCCTGCTATTTCTTAAACTTTATCGCTTTTAATCCGATTAAATTGCAACTATGCAAAGCAGTACCAAAAGTCAATGTTGTTTTTTTTAAAAAAAACTTTGGTTTAGATTATATTTGCTTTCTGTAGAAAAATTGTAGTACAGCAATTTAACGTGATCCACAGAGAAAATGTTTTAGTTCTACTGAAAGAAAATTTTTTACATAGCTCACTTTCTAGAACACCAAAACAAATGCAATTCCAGAAGAACCAAGAATGAAAATATTACCGCTGGAGATGTTGCCACTCCCTTCATCAGCTGCTAAAGCCTGGACGAAAAAGGATGAAGAAATGATATGCCAACAAACAGTACAATCAGGTTTGATATTCTCTAAAAATTTATTTTATATTTGTTTTTTTAATGGGATTTCTATATATATCCCATTAACTAAAATGCATATGTCTTAAAAGCAAACTTTCTTTTGGGTCATTTGTTGGTTCTAGGTATTAAAATATTAATTGGCTTGTAAAAAAAACCCTTCAGAGGATATTATTTAACCAAAATTAACCTTAAGGCCATGTTTGTTACACATATTTTTTAATATTTCAAAAACTATCTAGTAAATTTTCAAAAAAGATATATTATCTAGAGAAAAAAAACTGCAAAACATGTCTTACTTTTTAAATTATTTTTTTACAATTTCCAACGGTTTCCATAAAAAAAAAGTTTCATGTATTGCGGATCAATTAGAGAGTGGCAACCCTGAACGTATCAACCATTTCCAGATGAAAGTCTAAGCACACACCAAACCAACAAATACCATTTCAGATCAAGCCAGTTCTTTACAAAACTCAGAACCAGCTAAGCCGCAGTTAAATCCCAAAACTTTGTCCAGCAACAGGCACTCAAAATATATATATATATTTTTTTTACAAAAAGATGATAAAGTGGAAAAACCTCTGTACAGGTTTTTGAGTCGGCAATGACGGCACAAGTTCATCGTGATGAGATGGTAGGTTTAACTACTGTCCAATCCTTTCAGGAATTCATTCTGTGACACAACTCTGACAGCTGAATACACCATTTGCTTTTTAGGCTACAAAGCACAAAACATGGTATAAGATATTGGTATAATAGAGAATTTGCACATTTTTTTTTCTTAGTCTAAATCAATAAAGGATGTCTTAAAACCTACAAAAAGTGCATTTTAAAAATTTTCAGATGTTTAGTTTAGCTTTTATTTGACGTTAAAAAGGGTGCAGTTTCGGTTTCGTAATAAAACGGAAGTCACGTGTCATGACGTACTAACATCCTTTGGAGAAAACGGCTACCGTGTGACCGTAGAGAAAAACACTGGAAGTGCCCACTCGTTTGTTCTTTTACAAGGTGTTTTTCAACATTTCAAATTTGTGCAAAGTAATAATATTGAAATAATACGACTTGTATTATCTGCAGATATAAAAGTATCCATAAATTAAGAATAAGCTTATTGTGGGTGGCGATGTATGTAAACGAATGTAATCGCAAGTTATTATGCAACAATATTCTGTCAAATTAGAGAAAAATGACGTTTAAAAATATGATGGAAAAATATCGCAATATATAAACTTTAATTACTTCAAAGAATTCAGTTAAAATTAAATAAAGTTAATTAAAAGTTTATTTTAATAATATTTCTGACAGCTTTTTTAAAAAAAAGACAAACTAAATAGCAAAACCTTAGATCTTAAAATAAACGTGAGCTCTGAAACAAGTTAATAAGCTTTTTGCTCAAATGCATGTTCTGCCAGTGCATTTTTTATTAGATTAAGCTTTACTAAGTGCTAAGTGATATTTAACAATGTAGCTACAGTTTATTAAATTTTTCCAGCAACACCATTTCAAATTTGCAGAATATAATTTAAAATTAACCTTTAAACTAACAACAGATTGCCCTCCTTCCCCCAGGATAGTGTTTTTATGGCAAAAGGATTCATAATATAATGCAAATGGAAAAAAAACGTTAATGAAAGGAATTTAGTGAAGAGACTTCTAAACAGAATAAGAATAGTCTACCATAAAGTGCTCAAATATAAATAAATAAAAAAAAATACCAAGTAACTTCTGTGCTATTTACTTTCATACCCGCTCAAGTACGGTTTAATATAAACATTTAAACTAAAAATACAATTTTTTTAACTGCAAAAGTTGTATAAGGTTCCTTTTTCAGGGTATGAATTTAAAGAGTTTCAATACATACAGAAACATTTAAGGCTAAATTAATTTCTTACTTTTAATTAAGTACGTTTATTTTTAAAAAAAATTTAACAAAAAGTGTTTAAACTTCAACAATATATTATTTTTTGGCCAAATTTAAAGATATAAAAATATATTTTTTTAAATTCTTTTCAGGTAAAAATAACAGATAAATTTTTTTAATATAAATTTGACTCACCGTATTTGCTACTATTTTAATAATTATGTCAAATCTATGAAAAATAGTTTTTGGTGGTTTGTTTAAAATAACTAAAAACTGATATTATACAAGCATGTATTAACACAAGTAAATAACAGTAAAATTTTATACATTATTCTGCGAAATCCGACTCCAACTTTTCATTTATCAAAAAGGAACATATTTCAATGAATGCAATCATTTGAAATGAAAGGTATAAATCCGCAAAATGTTTTTGGCACTAACTGTACTTTTTAATATAAATGGAATATGCACTACATTGCAATTAACTATTTAACATGCCTGTTTAAAACGAAGACTCTCTCCCCTAATCCCCATACGCAACCTGTTAGAAAACACTCGAAAATCAAGCTACGGCGAAAAAGAAAGGAGGTTATGACGTCACCAGCCGACACGCCCCGTTTTCTGCAGAAGCGCGTTTCCGGCGTTTTTCAAACATGAATAACTACAGAAATAATTGGGGAAAAATTTTGTGGGGGATATATTTGGACTCCAGAGACCTCAATCTACAATTGTAGCTACTTTAAAACAATATTTAAGACTTGTGCAAATTCTCTATTGAAAACATTTCATTTTAAACAAGCAGGTTATTAACAGAATTTGTCACTTAAACACAACTGTTGTGTGGAAGCGGGTTAACGGGCAAAAAGGCGATAAACACAGCATTGATATTCTATATTAAACATTTACATGCTAAATTTGGCTAGTTTCATTATTTTATTTTGAAAATTCAATAATTATTACTTATCGTTTGCAAAAATTAATTTATATTTCAAAGAATAAATATGTAATATTCCTCGCTTTTAAATAGAATTAAAACATTTCATATCAACGTACAAAGAATCTCTTAGCGAAATATATTTGACGTCATTTCAAACTGATCGATGTCGCAAAAATAAATTTATTTTAATTTATTGTCTAAAAGAATTAAAGTGTCTTGAGCGATTGTTGCAAATGGGCAACGGTGATTTAATTCTAATAAAAATGGCTTCCTATGCTTTTTAAACGAGCATTAAATGTTGCAGTTTTTTACATAATTGAAGTACTTCGAATTCTTTTCTGAAATTTTCAATGTATTCTAATTTTAATGCGCTGAATTTTTTTTAGGTATCACACTTTTCCGTAGCATTTGTAGTTTGGGCTATGAAAGTGGATGACGGACAATCAGACAGACAGACTGAACGAATTGTAATACCTTCCACTTTTTACGTTATAAACATAGTGTGGAAGCTAATAAACAAGAAATGATTTAAGTGCAGAACTCACTTTCTTCCTAAGGCGTCGTATTGCTCTGTGCATGGCTAAAACGAGAATGATGATTCCGCAGGCCACGGACAAAAAGCACCCGATGGAGACGTACTGCGGAAGCATCTTGGTGACAAATTTCAGCTTTTCTGCCGTTTCCAGATTGATAGAGGCAGACTAAAAAACATTGTGTTGTGTCACTACACAACAAGATAAATGTAAGACCAACCTATATATCTAATTTTTCTAAGTAATTGAAATTTAACACTTCAATTTGAACGATTTGGTTTTAAAAAATAAATATTGGTAACTGAAATAAGTCTTATAATACTGATTTTTCTTTTAAAAACAAATACTCTTATGCAATCACTCAATTTTGTCTCAATAGAAATATTTGACATGTATTTTCCAATAGTGTTGAGTTTGTTTGACAACTATATTTTTCATTATGTGAGGTTATAGCTTTTGTAAAGGTTATCTAGGTATTTTATTAATTATTTAGCTGCTGTGGAACAAGTTGCATGTGTGAACGCATTTAATTTTAAATTCCGCTTTATCTGCGATTTTTTCTTTGTTTTTTTTATGCCTTTTAACAAGTTACCAGTTGCCATGTGCTGATCAACAGTTTGAGACTTTTTCACTACCAGGCTTCAAATCGGACATTTTTGTGCATCTTCTTCACGGCATCCATCTTGTCCAGACAACGTCACTCTTCGTTGTTCCCGCGCTTTTCCCTCCAGCCAATAGCCATCCCATTCTACAATTACATCATGGAGTCATGTGACGGACAGGGGCCAATAACATCGGTCTCTGTGCAGTTTGGAGGTGGACGACTCTGGAAAAAGATTCATTATAACTTGGGAAGTCGAAAAACGAGGCGGTAAAGAAAAGTTGGTGAGTTGGTTTGGTGTGGAGGGAAAGATCATGTCTGGGTGCCCTGCTAACGCTGGACGGAAAAAGCCGGTCCATATGAAGGACTAAAAGGAGTTTCAATTTCTACCATCGTGCCATGGATGAGGACTTCAGATAAGCATTTTATTCCCACTAACCCTTCTTTCCTTTTCTATTTAAAAATGTATCTTTAAATTTTTTTTTTTTTTTTTGTTGCGGAGATCTCGTTTGGTTATAAAATCTTGCCACACGCCACGTGGGTATACCATGCTGCGTAATTATCGCAATTGCGCT
The DNA here is from genome assembly GCA_019343175.1 of Oedothorax gibbosus. Lineage (NCBI taxonomy): Eukaryota > Metazoa > Arthropoda > Arachnida > Araneae > Linyphiidae > Oedothorax > Oedothorax gibbosus. The sequence continues at coordinate 1,388,160 of CM033276.1, forward strand.
CTAAGCGCGAGGCATGCTTTAAACGTATTTTTTTTCTTTATTTTTATTTAGAATTCTACACGTGAATTTAATTCCGAATTTTATTTAATCAAGTGTTTTTTTTTTAATGGTTCCACATGTGCAGCTCGTAGTTATAGATATAAAATGTTAGCATGCCTTATTGTCTCTGAAATTTGAAGTATGTACTTGTTGTCAAACCAATTAATCAATGAATAATTAACTTTCATACCCATAATTAATCTCAATTGTTGTGATGTATGTAATTATTTGAACCCTATTCAAAGGGGATAAGCCTAACTACCATGCTTGATATTGCTTATTGAATACCCACCTACTAGATAATTCTAAAAGTGTTGTAACTATCATGAGGGATAATTATGTTAATAAATATGTGATTTGTTTAAAAATGTAAATTTCTGTTGTGTGTTTATTTCTGCAAATTTATTTGTTCACACAGATCTTCAGGAAAACCTGGTTATTTAGGAAATTTTATTTAATTGATGTTTAGTGCATGTGCACACTTTTGTTTCATTTGGCCCGATTATGACTGCTCTTAATCAAAATTCATTTTTTTTTTTAACTATTTGTCATTTCTTGATTATCCTTTTTCTTATTTTATTTTTGTGTAAAATCTGTGTGGACTTCTGTTGATTATTTCAACACCACATAAAGATTTTTGGTGCCGTGGCTGCCACGTTTTTAAAAACTGAGACTGTGTGACAGGTGAATTTGGAGATTTAATTGATATGTGAACACTAGATATATATTTTTTTATTTTTTTTCTTTCTGCTCAACTCTACACAGGACAAGGTTGGTATAATTTTCTTTTGTGACATTATTTTGGGGAGCTATTTGCTATTTAACTACAAACATGAATCAAAATCCCCCACCACCCGACATTCAAAACCCTCCGGTATTAGGAATACAACCCCCTGAGGTCTTGACCAATCCCTTCTTACTCGCATCAATCCCTCCACTTAGTGGTAAAAACCACGGGGATTTTTTCGAAACTTTAGATGCAATGGGAAATCTGTCGAATTGGTCGAATGACCAAAAGTTAGTGATAACCAGGTTAAAACTGGAAGGACCAGCCCGAGTGTTTTTCATGTCAACACTAAGAGATCAGGTGAACATTACTTTTCAAGAGCTGAAAACAGCTATTGCGACACATTTCACACCTTGCATCACTATAGCCCAGGGAATATCCAAACTTACCTCGGCAATTCAGGGACCAAGTGAATCAGTGCAAGATTTTGCTGTAAGGGTGGAAGGTTTGGCAAAAAGCACAAATGCCCCCGCTGATTTCACTACACAACTCATATTCTCTCAATTCATATCTGGACTGAGACAGGACATAAAAACACAAATTCACATCCAAAACCCTAGAGATTTCACTGAGGCACTTCAAACTGCGATCAGAGTAGAGAAGGCATTTAAAGACATAACACAGAATGTCAACAGTCTTGAAGCTTCGGCTTCGGCTGCCACAAGGGCTCACGAGTCAGACAAAAATGCATTCATAACTGTAGTAGAGGCGCTCACCAATAGGATAGACACTTTGGCAAAACAAGTAGAGGAATTGACACTAAAAAATGCAACCTCAGACAAACCCAAATTAATTTGCCAATTTTGTAACAATGTGGGCCACTCTATAGAAGCCTGCAGAAAAAAGCTCTATTGTGAGCACTGCCGCAAGCAAGGCCACAGCATACAAAACTGTTTCCGGCGCAACCGCCAAAACATGCCTCAGGGACAACAGCACCAAGTGCCAAGTAGATTCCCCTACCCACCCCCTCCTTTTCAACACGGCTTTCCCCCAAACTAAATTTGGGTGGAGTTGGCCTTAGATCACCAAACTCCGACATAGCCCTAAACGATCATGAACATAACTACAACTTTTCTTTTAACCATGCACTTATAAACCACTTGCCCATTGTGCCTATTTTGATTGATGGTGTACAATTTAATGCACTTATCGACAGCGGTGCCAGCATAAATGTGGCATCAGGTGAGATTTTACGGCAAATACACAGTTTTAGTGAGGAAGACACACACACCAACATAACAATAATGACAGGCATATCTGTAAACATTTCTAGAAGCATAAATTGTAAAATAAAGTTGGGTGAACAGAACTTCCAAACAAACTTTTTCATGACTGATCGACCGTTATCACCAAACTTTCAAATCATTTTGGGTTTACAATTTTTATGTGCATATGGTTTCGAAATTAATTTCAGAGAAAAGATTGTTTTTAATGAAAACACTAGGGTGAGTTGGGAAAAAACTCCCACTCATAACAATCAAAGTCAGAATCTTGTAAACACAAACAGAGAAACTGAGGAAAACATAAATCAAACCAATAATGTAAACTTTGGCATTTTAACAACAAAAACAAAAATTCCCCCTCGCTCTCAGAAAATGGTACAACTTAGAATATCAAAGAGGGAAAACATTAATGTAAATGATGTGTTGCTTATTGAACCAAATAATGCGCTTAGAGAAACTACATATTTAGTGGCAAATGCCATATCAGCAGTAACTAATACACACTTATGTCATGCACAAATTTTAAACCCCACTGATCAAACTTTAACATTAAATAAAAACACAAAGTTGGTATCACTTGTGCCTTTGGATGTTGATAATCTAGACCTATCAAAACATGTAAACACTATAGAAATTCAGGAGGATAAAGATTTTAACACTAAATTTAATTTGGAACATTTGCAACACGAAGAGAAAGAAAAAATAACACTACTCCTTAATGAATTCAAACACATTTTTGCCAACAACATCAGTCAGTTAGGTAATTGTGACATTGTACAACATCAAATACATCTAACAGATAACATACCTACACGACAGAAGCCATACAAAGTTCCTTATCACCTAAAAGGTGAAATGAATAAACAGATCAATGAACTATTAGATGCTGGCATAATTGAACCATCCACTTCATCATATGCAGCACCAGTCTTATTGGTAAAGAAATCAGATGGATCTTTTCGCCTTTGTGCTGATCTCAGAAAGATTAATGCAAAAACTTTACCAGATAATTTTCCAATACCAAATATGTCCGAAATGATAGACTTGCTCTCTGGAGCCAAATATTTTTCGTCACTTGATTTAACAAGTGGCTTTCACCAAATGTCAATGCATCCAAGTTATGCACATTTAACAGCTATTGCCACTGAAGCTGGCCACTTTCAATTTAGGCGCATGCCATTTGGACTTAAAAATGCAAGCTCGAGTTTTCAAAGACTAATGAGCATTGTACTTTCTGGTTTATCACACTTACAAATTGCTGTGTATATTGATGATGTGATCATTGCAAGCAACACAATTGAAGAACACATAGATAAGTTAAGAGTCGTTTTCCAGAGACTAGATCAGGCAAATCTTAAATTAAAACCTAAAAAGTGTTCTCTGTTAAAGAATGAGGTTACATACCTAGGTCACAGAGTAAAAGAAGGACAGGTTGAACCTGATCCACGTAATATTGAATCAATAACAATGTCATTACCCCCTAAAACGAAAAAACAAGTACGAGCATTTTTGGGACTAACTGGGTTCTACAGAAAATTCATACCTAATTACTCAAAGATAGCCCTTCCCCTGACAAACCTTACTAAGGAATCTTGCAGTTTTAATTGGACAGCCCTTGAGCAAGATGCCTTTAACAAATTGAAGGATTCCCTGACTTCACAACCATGTTTAAATCTCCCTGATTTCTCTAAGCCATTTGCGTTATGCACAGATGCTAGCAAATATGCTTTGGGAGCTGTACTTATACAGGAAGATGAAGATGGATTTCCTCACCCCATAAGCTTTGCTTCTAGAAAATTAAATCCCCCAGAGATTAACTATTCTGTGTTTGAAAAAGAGGCATTAGGGGTAGTCTTTGGTATTAACCATTTTAAACAATACTTATATGGGAAAGAATTCATTGTTTATTGTGACCAACAAAGTTTATCACACATATTCAAACTTAAAGACCCAACATCTAGAATAGCTAGATGGATTTTAACCCTTCAGGAATACACACACAAAATTGTACACAAACCAGGAAGATTAAATCAAATGGCCGACTACTTATCAAGAGCTAAATTTAATGAACACACAGACATTCCAAATGAAACTGTTCCTAAACAGGTAAACAATATAAACATTGAGTCTTACAATCTAAACTCCTTAAATACAGACGAGATCATACAAGCCCAATTAAATGATGATACTTGCAAGAAAATAATACATAAACTTAACAACAATATTCCTTTCCCACCCTCCTCGCCAAAATTTTTCCTAAACAATGGTATGCTCATGTGTGGGCCCAAAACAAATAAACATAGAGACCAAAATAGACTGGTGGTTCCACAAAATTTAATTCATTTAATTTTGACAACTTGTCATGATAATAGTGCAGTTGCTCACCCGGGACTTTCGAGAACCCTACACAGAGTAAAGAGTAATTTTTTTTGGTATGGGTTGTACAAACGAGTTAAAAACTATGTGGCCTCTTGCCCATCTTGCATTGAAAGACGAGGTTTTGCAAAGCCAACGAAGGCTCCAATTCAGAAAATCCCAACACCCAGCCGTCCATTTGAGAAAGTGAGTATTGATGCGGTTGGACCTCTGGTCACATCAAAACATGGAAATAAATACATATTGGTCTTAACTGACTACTTTACTAGATATCCAGAGGCCTATGCTGTACCAGATATACAGAGCAATACTGTTGCGCGTGTACTCATTGATTTCATTTCTCGTCATGGGCTAATGCAGGTTTTATATTCAGATCGTGGAAGTAATTTTTTGTCGGTGGCTATGTCGGAGGTTTACAGGGTCTTAGGCATTTCAAAGCTACACACTGTCAGCTATAACCCAGCCGGAAATGGACTGGTGGAACGAGTAAACAAAACATTAATCGATTCTTTAAGTCATCTGGTAAGCCAAACACAAGAGGACTGGTGTGAACATATACCATTGGCACTTTTGGCTTTTCGAACAGCCTTTCACCGGACAATTCAGGAAACCCCTGCTTTTCTCGCCCATGGGCGGGACCTCATGATGCCTTATGATCTAATTTTTTCTGAAAAATTTCAAACATATAATGACACTCCAACATATGCCCAGAATTTGGTTTCAAGGCTGCAAACGACCTTCGAAATAGTAAAATCAAATCTTGAAAAGGCTGCGGATGATCAAGTGTCATGTTCAAAGGACAGAAAATACAAAAACATTACAGTAGGTGACACAGTATACTTGCACACGCCGAAAATAAGGGTGCACACCTCAAAGAAATTAGCCAAACAAAACAAAGGGCCCTACAGAGTAATGAAACAATTTTCACCTGTCCTATTCGAAATAGCCTTGGTCGCTGACCCTAAGAAGATAGAGAAAGTTCACATAAACAGACTCATTAAAGCCATAATTAGAAGTCCATTCCCTGTCACGCAAATTGGAACACATGAAAACATTCCAGACGAAACACAGGAAATCACTTCAAACCACTATGTGCCACACACTGATGATGAACTCAGAAAACTCTATCCTGCGCTATTACAAATTAATGAGGAAAGTTTAATTTATAGTCAGTACCAAGCACCCGGTTTCACACATAAATTCCCAGATATAGTTAGAAATCCAGACAACCCAGACGCAAACACTGATTTGGATGACCTCTCAGATGATTCCAGTGTTTCGGTACCATCAATTGCTAATCCCCCTCAACATTCCCATAACTTGCGGCCTAGAAATAATAATGGCTTTGTTAAATATAGGAAATGATATATATATATATTTTTTGTTCAAAATTTGGGGATAGGATTTTTTTAAAAATTTTGAACGCTTCATGTTTTTTATTGTAATTATTTTTGTTCTGCCTTTGAGTTGAAATAAATTGTGATTTGAGTTCGAATTGAACTTCAGAGATAAAAAATTTTTTTTTCGTCCTTTTGTTTATCTTATACTTAAGGGATATTTTGATCATGCACTTCAACTTCAAATACTGTATCTTGTATGCTGACGCTTTTCTATTGTATTGGAGCATGGATTCTGGACGCAGAATTCCCTTCTGTAAATTTGCTGCTGGTCAATGAAGTTACGGAACTCTTGTGCATTGATAGAGCCTCATCATGAAGAAGCGGTCTTGTAAAAACTGTAAAAATATCTTCCGTGCCCTTTTTATGTACTGGAGTGCATTTTCTGGATATCCCGTGCGCGCGTGTATTTGGACTTTTTAGTAGGAACATAAATTTCATGTTTTCTTTTGTTTCTACGACATGTTTATTTTTTTTATGCTTTGAAAACTTAACTAATGTGAGTTAATTACTACTTCGTTTATGATCTTTGCTAGGGATAGGTTGTTCCTTCCTCTTGGGATTTTCTTGGTTAAGATTTTGGGATAACTGTTTTAACTGGGTTAACATTCTCCTTTCAGTATTTTCAGTTTTTTTTTTTTCCTGTTCTGTGTGGGAGTTGAGTTGAAGTGACTGTCATTTTATAAAAAAGATGTGTTTCTTGGAAACCAGATAAATACTGTTTTGTGAAAGTTATGTGAACCTGTACTGTCTTGTGTTTTGTTTAATATTGTGAGTTTTGTGTATTTTACAAAAAAAAATTTAATTCTTAAATTTTTTTTCCATAAAAGGGAAGGTTATGTTGTGTCACTACACAACAAGCTAAATGTAAGACCAACCTATATATCTAATTTTTCTAAGTAATTGAAATTTAACACTTCAATTTGAACGATTTGGTTTTAAAAAATAATAATTGGTAACTGAAATAAGTCTTATAATACTGATTTTTCTTTTAAAAACAAATACTCTTATGCAATCACTCAATTTTGTCTCAATAGAAATATTTGACATGTATTTTCCAATAGTGTTGAGTTTGTTTGACAACTATATTTTTCATTATGTGAGGTTATAGCTTTTGTAAAGGTTATCTAGGTATTTTATTAATTATTTAGCTGCTGTGGAACAAGTTGCATGTGTGAACGCATTTAATTTTAAATTCCGCTTTATCTGCGATTTTTTCTTTGTTTTTTTTATGCCTTTTAACAAGTTACCAGTTGCCATGTGCTGATCAACAGTTTGAGACTTTTTCACTACCAGGCTTCAAATCGGACATTTTTGTGCATCTTCTTCACGGCATCCATCTTGTCCAGACAACGTCACTCTTCGTTGTTCCCGCGCTTTTCCCTCCAGCCAATAGCCATCCCATTCTACAATTACATCATGGAGTCATGTGACTGACAGGGGCCAATAACATCGGGCTCTGGGCAGTTTGGAGAGGGACGACTCGGGAAAAAGATAGTCATTAGAACTGGAGCACTTGAAATAGCAAGTGGTTGAAAGAGGGGAATGCTTCTTCGCTGGTGACGAGTAGACGTAAGAAAAGATGTCGCGGTGCCCTAAAAACGTGGGACGAAAAAAGCCGGTCCACTTGCTGGACTGAGGAATTTGCAAAATTTCTACCATCGTGCCATGGATGAGGACTTCAGATAAGCATTTTATTCCAACTAACCCCTCTTTTCTTTTCTTGCTTGTATATGACCGTTGAGATCTCATTTTTTTTTTGCCGTTAAAATTTGTGTTTTTACGCCTATCACGTGGCTATGCCACTGGTTTATCATAAATGCGCCATAAGCGCGAGGCGTGTGTTAAGCTTAAATATTCTCTATGATAAATAATTTTTTTTTTTTACTTCCGATTTTATAGTTAGTCGTTTGATATTTTTTTTTTATTTATTCCACATGCAGCTTGTAGGATTTAGATTTTCATGATGTATTGCCTAAATGTTTTATAAACATATTTTCTGTTCAGTATACTTGACACAACAAGTGTCATAAATAAAATTAACTAAGGACAAGAAATATTTCAAGAAAGCATGAAACATTTTTAACACTTCAACTCAGATCTATCCTTAACGGATTCAGTTGAAAATGTCCAAGGGATTTCTATCGGATGTTTTAACACTCCGAGGGATAAAAAATTGGCTAAAGGGTTCATTCGTTTTCATTTTTTGAGTTTTCAATTTTCTACTGAAAATTCTTCATGAATTATTGAATTCATAGCAATTGGGTTATAAAATACAGTGAATTTTTTAAGAATGTTTCTGCCATTTCCAGATTGGTTAGGTTAGTTTTGAATCATTGTCGCACTAGAGCTACATAAGGGCTATTGGCGACGGGCGTCGTATTTTAGAACCACAGTCAAGTGACGATCCAACACCCGAGTAACCGTTAAGGTCGACATCGTACACAGCATTAGGACTTTGAATTATATTTAACGTGCACTCCCGCCACAAGGGGTATTATTCGTCTGAAATTTTCTTTGGCTGCACGGGCCGTTTATAGGTCGGCAGTTATTTTGGCGATGCCCGGACCCGAACCAGGGACCTTCCGCATGCTAGGCGAATGCCTAACCGACTGGGCTCCCCAGCCTCCACTTTCAGATTGAAAGATACATATATCAGTTATTAAAACGAACCAAGCGCATCCAAAGGAAAATATTTTCAAAAGAGCATTCATACTGCTCTGGAACTTTTTAACCCAAAACCGCTTGAAATCTTTCGTAAACTCACTGTAGAGCATTGATAGATATGATAAGTTGTTTAAACACAGTTAAAGAAATTAATATGAAGTCATTTACTATATTAACCAATCTAGAAAAATTCCTAAAAGAAGTTTATTTAGAAAAGTTACCACTATATGATCATGCATTTTTTTGTATTGAAGATAAATAAGTGATAAAAAAATACTTTAAAATATTTTACCTCACTAAACCAGAAAATTGGATAGTAAATTTTCTCATCTGGTAAATCTAGGTTTCTATCGGAAGAAATAACACAATATAAGCAATCTAATATTAAAAAATTTATCAATTTCTTTATAAAACATATTCAACTTGCAGTAATTTAATACTTATCTTCTACTAATCGGTAATTTAGGAAATTCTTAACAAAGTAGTATTCAAGAACTTTTAACATTCAATCAATTCAAAATTATCAGCAAAAAATATATATATCAAACTCAAACTTAGAGAACAGAACAGATTATAATTAAATTTTAAAATATATAAATCGGACACATTTGGAGCATGTGACTAACATGATTTAGCCCATAAAAATTAATTTTTTCAAGTACTCGAATTTGTCCTACATAAATTTTTCATACTGTGGTCTCCATTTGCAATATATTTAGTTTATTTAGATTAACTTGAGGGATTGTCAGTTCCATATAGAGCTAATGCATTAGTTTTGCAATCACAACTTCCGCAGAAGTATTGCTTTGCCATGTTAGCCCTTTTTTCTCCAAGTATAGGAGTCAATATAACATCGAAATTAAAAAAAATTTGAAACGAAAATGTTATCTAGTTGATTAATTATACATTTTTTTAAAGTTTTGAAACGCTAAAAATATACAGCAGATGGCGACACCATTTTAAAACTTTATCAATTGATAATTAAATAAGTAGATGCTATTTTCTTTTCAATTTTGTTTTAAATTAATGTTATGATTCCCATACCTGGTGAAAATGGGATAACATGGCAAAGCAATTCTTTTGCAAAGGTTGCGATTTCAAAACTAATGCATTAGCTCTATGGGACTGACAGTCCCTCTTGAACAAATAGCTTACTTGTATATGACAAGTTTTTTTGCCAATTAAGGAGATAATAGAGCTTTAGATTGAAATATTTAAACACTTAAAATTTCCTTCATTTTAAATTTTTTTTTACTATTTCGAAAATAACTGAACTCTTTACTAGCAACCATAAATAATAAACTAATTTTTTTCAACTAATTTACATAAGTAGAAAAGTATATATGAAGGTGTAGCAACTTCAATGTCCTACCTGAACTTTCTGAATTGGTCCATATCTTTTGTACGATTTCTATCCATAATGCAGCATTAACACACACTTTGCAATTAATATACAGTAGGATCTTATTCATTTACAATCAATCTATTAAATATTTTAAATTCTATAATCTAAGCTACTTAAAGAATTATTAAAGTCATAGCAAGTCAGGTCCAGAAAAAAAAAAGGTATTTTCCTTACATATTTTAAAACTAAGGGAAAGAAAAGTTATATGAAACAATGCATATGTATTTTATAACAAATTTAGTGTTTGCATGAATTCAGATAGTTAAATGCTTCGGTTACAATCAAAATCTTTCACCGAAACTCAAAAACAGAAACAAAATAAAAACATGCACTTACTCTATTTCATCACAGTTTGGAATGGCTACATTGATTTGTAAACGTGCATCCACATTTATAGGAATGCCAAGTTTCTGAAAAGAAAGACAATAATTTTTTATGCTAACTACAAAATACATTTTTCTTCCCAACATAGCAAAATTGCATTATTAAAATGCATTATTAACCTGATAGAGATGCATCTGCTTTGTGAAAGTTTAAGTTGAGAACATGTGTTTGTTTCAGACCAAATTTTGTTGTCATTTTGTGTCTGGTGTGAAAAAAAGTATTGAGTACTTATTCTTATGGTCTTTTATAGAGTCTGTCTTTTATTTGAGGCCCAGTGGCTTAGTGGTCGTGCTTCGCATTGCCACGCCACAGGTCCAGGATCGAATCCCAGATTGGGCAAGTTGACCCACCCTTTCATCCCTTGAGAGGGTCGATAAAATGGGTACCAAGCAGCTTCGGAACTAAACACTGGGGGTTCCGCGTGAGGCTAACCTAACCGGGACATATGCGTAGAACCCCAGAGCCCTAGGTCACGAAAGCTACAATGAACACGGCAGACCTTGGCCCATAAATGGGCTGTTGCGCCGAAGAGTTTAGTGTCTGATTTGGCCCACATTTTCCCGATAATATTTTTCGTTAAATACTTTTGGATTTACAGACATAAACATTATTGTTTTTAATTATTTCTACAAATAAGGTAACACATAGAAAAGTGGAAAAATTGAATAAGATGTTCCAAATTGGCATTTTTCTACCTAGATACACAAATACAATCCGGTAAAGTATAATCCGGCTATAGCCTCATTCACAGAACTGCCATACTTATGACAACGTTATAAACAAGGTTGAATACTAAGTGTAGGAAATCATGCAAGTAAAGCATACCAAGTAAAACTGAAGTGGTTTTACATATATTTTAAGAAGACATTTTGGATATCATACAAACATATACAGGGTGGGGCAAATAAAAGTGGCCCCGGTCTAGAGATAGGAATACGTTCAAATGCTTGGCGAGAAAAACTCTTGAAGCCGCCTGAAAGCTTTCAAGTGGAAATAAAAGATTATTCAAGCGTGCAATGGTTTCACTTGACAAACCTGTTTTTGCATTGGTTGAATTGGATTAGCATCACATTAGAGCTACTCATGGACTATTGGCCAGTTCAGATCGTAGTGCGTCAGTGTGAGTTGCGACTGTGTGAGTGTAAGTTGATCAACTCACAAGTGAAGATGAAACTCACAGTACAGCAGAGAGTGTTCATTGTAGAAAAAATTTATTAAAACGAATTTGTGGGAAAAATGAGAAAAGTTGTTTGTTGAAGAATTTAAATGTGTAAAAGGGCCTAAAAAGAGCGCTATGCAACGAATAGTTACGAAATGGGGTCAGCCAGGATCTGCTGTCGACAAGTTCAAAAACATTCCGAAACGGGCCTGAACACCAGATTCTGAGTCTTGCAATCAATTTAGAATGTTTTGTATTAACAAAAACAAAAAGGTCCGATTGTCTACGATAAATAACAACCGAAATAATCACTAGTGGGAACTTTTTTTTATCAGCTCTACAAACATTGTTTATATTTCATTTCAACTAGCTTTTCAAACTATAGCCTAGTTGCCGGCAAATAAGTCGCCAAGTGTTTGTTTGGCCTTAATATTGAAGCGATCAATGGCTTCATGTTAGCAAACCTGTTTTCGTATTGGTTTTTGACTTGGCAACATTTTTGTCGTATTCTTATCTCCACATTGGAGCCACTTTTATTCGCTTCACTGTATTTTTACCGTTATAACCAAGAGTTAATAAAAAAATCATTGTTATTGAGATAATATAACATTAAGGTTTATGGGCAATTCAAGGAACTGAACGTTTATAGCGTTATAAAATAAAAGAGCTGTAGTTGTAAACAAGGTCGTTGCAACAGCTTGACTGCATAAAACTAAACTCACCGGTTCCAGATCAATTATGAATCTGTGCTTCTCAGGATCAGGATTCAGCCCGTCCATCTTGTCTCCGTAAACGCTGTCTGCATTTAGAAAGTGAGGGAATGACACGATGGCAGGAGCTCCTAAAAGAAAAATATATAGAATGAAAATGTTGGCGAGACATAAAGGTGTAGGTGCAAAGTTTTACTTTTGTTTCTTGGCTTGTGGCTTATAATCTGTTGTTGAAAAAAGTATTTATTTTTGGCTAAATTCTGTAAGCTGGGGAAAGTTGTCATAATTTTTAGTCTATTGTTAGTAAAACTATAAGTTTGTTTGATTTTTAAAGCCTTGAAATAACTATTGCTCAGGAACGAGAGGTATAATCTAACAATGTATTATTACATACATTCCAATACACAGATATATTTTTAATGCCACTCGTTAATCTGTAAAAACTTTAGAGAAAAAGACAAAAAAAAAGTATTTTAGCAATCATATTTTAAAGTAATTATAAACGTATTTGAATAGATAAAAAAAAGCAATTTTTCGATCTAGTTGTTATATGTTTAGAACAATACTCATTTTTTCTTATTATTTTGTTTAAAGTCTAATATTAAAGTTCATATTTTAACCCAAAAAAATATCTATTCTACATTGAACACTAAACACTTTCAAGTTCCTTAAAAAAAATTAAAAATTACTAAAGACTTAAGGACAGTACGAATCTAGAAAAATTAAAAATCAATTTCTTTTTCCATATTCATTTTTCCATATAGAAGGGAACAAACCATGTTGGCACGTCTCGATATCCAAAGCTCCGGCTGGCATGCAAGAATCATCACAAAAGCAGGAATTCTTCTGTTCGTATTTCCCGTTGTCAAAAGCACTCTCGTCCAACCAATAGCGGTAGGCCTCAATTTCATTCACTTCCACCTCATTCAGATAGCTAAGCTGCAGTGTGCTGGAATAAATTTTAATGTGAATGAGAAAAAAACAAGTAGGTTTGTAACAGAATCTGTCACTTAACAAGCTTCAACACAACTGTTGTGTTTAACAGGTAAAAAGGCGCCAAACACAGAATTAATTCTATATTAAACATTTACTTGCTAAATTTGGCTAGTTTCATTTATTTTATTTCGAAAATTCAATAATTATTACTTATCGTTTGCATAAATTAATTTATATTTCAAAGAATAAATATTTAATATTCCCTCGCTTTTAAATAGAATGAAAACATTTCATATTAAGGTACAAAGAATCTCATAGTGAAATATATTTGACGTCATTTCAAACTGATCGATGTCGCAAAAATAAATTTATTTTAATTTATTGTCTAAAAGAATTAAAGTTTCTCGAGCGATTGTTGCGAATGGCAATGCTGATTTAATTCTAATAAAAATGGCTTCCTATGCTTTTTAAATGAGCATTCAATTTTGCAGTTTTTTTTAAATAATTGAAGTACTTCGAATTCTTTTCTGAAATTTTCAATGTATTCTAATTTCAATGCACTGAATTTTTTTGACGTATCGCACTTGCCTGTAGCATTTGTAGTTTGGGCTATGCAAGTGGGTGACGGACAGACGGACGGACTGAACTAATTATAATACCTTCCACTTTTTACGTTATAAACGTAGTGTGGAAGCTAAAGTTCAAACTCTAAAAACAAAATTTTTTATTGGATTTATTTTACAGTTGAGGTTGCGCTAGCATAAACAGAAGAGTGATTGGTAAAGGTTTATAGCACATATCCAAAAAAAATTAGAATTTAAAAAAAAATGCAGGAAAAAACTGGGGGGGGGGGGGTGTAACACAACACGACTTTCAATTACCAATCATTAAATAATAACCACTTAATATATTTAAATGTATTTATACCCTATAAAGTCATTTTAATACTTTTAAAACTTAAAGTTTTATGACAGTTCCATTTTACACATGCACAATTTTATTAAAACATTTTTATAGGGTCCTAAGGTACTAGGAACTTGTGTACCAAACTAGAAGTCTGTAGCTCTTTTACAATGTTCAAAACAATTAGGGGAGCACATGGTTGAAACCCTTGGAATCATCAGCTTGCGATTTTTTTTTCTCACTAATTTGAGCTTGCTCTTATTTATCATTAGATGGAAGAATCATGTCTTTTGAAGAACTAAATAATGTTTTATTTTAATTAAATGAAAATATGAAAAACATGGTAAAATAAAATTCACTCCAAAAAAAATTTAAGAAATAAATTTGAGCCTAAATTTTTCACGGTTGTATTCTTAGATGTTTAAAAACTGATTTAAACTTTTTTAACAAATAAAATTTTGAAAAAATTGTTATAATTTATTCAAAAGGTATGACTAATTTTCCCCTCTTAAATTTTAGTTCAAAAATTAAGCACTGTAAAATGTCCACTGTATTTTACCATTTCATTCTGGATGCATAATGAATATACTTCCCAAATTTTTGATTTTCGGAAATAAAAAGTTGCAACTGAAAGGGTTAACAAAAGTATGCAAAGTGCTCCCCTAATTGTAGCAGTGTAGTTCGAGCTGTAGACTGGTTTCAAACAGACAAACAAATGGTTGAAAGCCACTTTTTCAGAATCGGCACCCTCCAAAACATGTAGAAAAAAACACAAAATCACCATTTCGAATTTAACACCCCTATCACAATACTTTCATAATCTTATATTTCATATTAGGTCATTAAAAGTAAAAATTCTCATATTTTATTCACCATTCCGATGAAGAGGATAACACCCAAGTTGTCACTCATGGCTACTAAGACTTTATACCTCAGGATATTAGGTTTAGTTTAGTTTAAATTATCGTCACACTAGAGCAACATGACGGGCGTCGTATTTTAGAACCACAGTCAAGTGACAAGCCGACACCCGAGTAGGCACCCAACGCAACCGTTAAGGGCGACATCGTACGCAGCGTTGGGACTTTGGATGGTATTTTAACGTGCACTCCCTCTACAGGGGGTATTATTCGTCGGATATTTTTGGCTACACGGGCCGTTTATAGGGCGGCAGTTATTTTGGCGATGTCCGAACCTGGGACCATCCGCATGCTAGGCGAATGCCTAACCGACTGGGCTCCCCAGTCCCCCAGGATATTAGGCAGAAAAATAATATTTTTTTTTATCCGTTACAAAATAAATTGGATACCTTTTTTCTCAACAAGACCGTAAAAAAACTTGATCGCAGGAAAGAAAGATTAACAACACTTGGATTTATTATTGTATGTAGGGTAACCAGATATCTTAAATGTTAATGCAGTACAGCCATAAAGAAAATGGTCACCCTAATTATATACAGGTCGATTTTGATGTGTTAAGAAAAGGGCCTGTCCTTAAATAAGGCCTTTGCCCAGGGCCCCTAAATGTCAGTTTCTATTATGCTAAATGCTGTAAAATCCCAAAATACCTGTCCTTAATAGAGTGCTTCTCCCACGCGCATGCGCTGGGAGAGATTTAACCCTGAACTCCCTCCTTTGAGGCCCCTTTAAGGTAGACTTTTTAAGATGCTCTCATGAGAAGAAGATGCGCAGTTTGGCGCTCCATATTTTCTATTGTCTCTGTGTGTGTGCTGTAATTATGTGCTGTTATGTCGTTTTCATTAATAAAGTAGCTCATTAGATTATCTTCGAACCCTCCTTTCGTCATTTACGAAGGAAGAAGTGACAATACCAGTAAACTAAAAAAATTCTGATAATCTACCTTGTTTTTTCCTCAATTTTGACTGAGAAATTGACCTAACGGAATTGTTTTGATCCATGTTTATAAGGAAGCCTGTAAAATTGCAGCAAAAATTTGATACATAGGTCATATAGCACCATCATTACTGGAAATCATACATAGCATTTTCCATAAAAAAGGCCCCAAAATAGGTTGCGCCTATAGTATGAGATTTCCTAGAACAGGCCCTGGTTATGAGTGAAGGACATAAGATTTTAAGTTTATAAATAAAAATTACCTGCAAATATCAGCCACAAATAGCTCCAATTTTTGGGTTTTGTCATTTCTGAAAGGAGGCCACATATCTCCAGCTGGAAAAGATAATAAAAAATATTCAATAATAATAAATTAAAATGCTGATTTAGAAATAGAAGAGTAAGGCTAGGGTGACCAGACATATTGTGTTTCGCAGTTTAGTTTGTTATTCAACTGTCTAGCTATAAAAAGTGTGCAAATAGTCGATTTAATCTTTAAATACTTTTCCAAATAAAAACATTAACAAGATTTATGAATATTTAATGAAGTATAAATAAAAATATACTAATACAATAAAGATGCATTAATATTTGACGGTGTAGTGGCAAAACAATATCCAAAGCATAACCAAGATGTAGCGTACGGCCAGGGTTGTTATGATTTTACCCGACCTGAAAAAACCTGTGTGGGTTTTTAAAAAAAAAACCCACTTGAAAAAACCCAAGTGGGCAATTAAACTTAAAATTGCCTTCACTGAAAATTAAAAAAAAAAAGTAAAACTTTTCATACATCCAAAAAATGTACATTTCATATCATTTTTAATTAATATTTTAGTATTATTCTTAATATATTTACATTTTTGCACCTTCAATATTTAAAATGCTTTTACAAATTTAAATTTATACTAATTATTTAACAATTAAATATAACTAATACATTTTTAAAAATTCTAATTTAAATTTCTATAGTTACAATATTCCGGGTTATATAATTTTACACAAATACACAACACAAACAATACTTCAACCTAGACGATACATTTATAAATTTAAATGTACATTTATCTAACAACTATATGCAATTATTTTTTAATTGTTCTAATTTAAATTACATCATTCCTGATTATCTCTCTCAAGATGTTCTGTTAGTTTAAAAAATTGTAATGTATAGATAAATAATTAAAACTTCCCTAAATAAATCACAAAATCCTGAAAAACACATCCAAAATACCGAAAACCCCTGAAACCCCCAAAAACCCAAGTGGGTTGGGTTTTTAACAACCCTGCATACGACCCATTCATTGGCAACTTTGTTAAATTAAATTTACCGCCCTCAAAAAGTGACAATAAACACACATCCAGATATCTTAGTTATACTTTGGAGAATACAAGTTCTACAGCTATGCCCATCATTTATTTTGTAAAATATAAACATAACAGAATATAACATTGAAATCTTATAATATTTAAAACTAATAATAGTGTAAGTATTAGGGTAACTTTATAATCAATTTCTATTTGGGAATTTAAATCAAATATTTAAAGTAAAAAAAATTACCTGTTCCTGCAATCTGATTGCAAGGTGCGTGCCTTCCGGAAAGCAAACTAAAAAATAAATTGTAAGGTTAAAAATGTAAAATCAAGTAATTAAAAGAATGAAGGATTCACAAGATAACCTTTCAAAAATAAGGTATTTAACGCATATAACATCATTAACGAAATGTATTGAATAATCCCTCTGGTCCGTTTTATCATAAATACTAGACTAAAATGTTCTTTGAATAATTTAAAATGCATTTTAAAAACTAGTTATATGCAATAATATAGTAGTGTTACAGACTTATGTTAGATGCTCGAAAAAAAAAACATTTCGAAAAGCATTTCACTGCAAATATTTTACGATTGTGAACATTTCTGGGATTTTAACATCACGGTTTCACATAATTAACTAATTAATAAAATTAACTTCATTAATTTTAATTTTTTGAAATTTTTAATAGTAATTTTGAAACTGCAAATACTTTCAAAAATGCATATACCTAATTCTATCTTCATCTCTGGATTTTTATAATGCCATCTAAAAACATTTTTTTTATTCAGCTATCGACAATATATTGTAAACTAGCAAATAAATACCCGTTCTTTGCACGGACTAAAAGAATATCAAATCGATCCAAGTATATGTGTCATTTGATTAGCTATAGGAAAATAAACTTTGCCTTTGTGTTCCCGTTCATTATAAAAAAAAGAATAAAATCCCGTTACTTATATTGCTTTAAAATTCCAAAATAAGAATACATCACTATAAAATGCACATCCTCATATCACAAAAATCTTCCTCAATATGAACTTACTGTCTTCGCTATTTTCCTGATAAATTCAAAATTAACCATAATTGTATAACAATGTTATTTCACGTCAAAACCTCCATTCTGGGTTTTTTTTTTTAAATAAATTAGCTCATTGGCACGTTCAATTATTTTTCAAATCATTAATTTAGTTTCTGATGGCAATGGCAAGAAAATAAAAGCAATTTTAATTAATTTTTGTGTTCATTTTAATTTCTTCTCTCGAATGGCAACACGAAAGGGAAAAAATGATCGGATTTGAGCGAAAGTGGTGTATTTTTTTCAGAAAATTCGAATTTTCTCTAAAAATGGAACAAATATGAAAAAAACTAAGCCTCTGGTGCACACGTTGGTATTAAAGGGAATCTATCTTAAAAATTTCGAATTTCTGAGGGCAGTATAGGTAGGTCTTTTACGATCCACAAACAGACAGACTCTTTCTTTTATTATTATAGATTATATTGAATTCACATAAATCTAACAGGTACAGTTATCATAACTACAGCAAAGAATTCTTTTAACTAACCTGTTGCCTTTCCACAAATTCACAAAACCATATTTCTCAAAGTCCGACTTTCCAGTGTATATAGTGTATTCACCATCATCGCTATTATTTTTCTACAAAGAAATATTAATAAGTATAACCAAATAAATAACTTTGTGAACCAAGAAATTTCTCAGAGTTACACTAAATACAATTACACTGAGAAATAATTGGATTCAATAAATGAATATTACAAAAAAATAAATAATTTTAATTGATTAAATAATTAACACAAATGAACATATTAATAGTTATAGTCTGGCTGCCACAACTTAGCATCCCAAATATTTTAATTGTGGAAGATTCCACTTTGAATTAAGGTTTTAAGCCGAAGGAGGTAGGGTTGCCAGCTCAAGGCGTTTGGCGAGAAGAGGGGATTGTTGGTCGAGTTCGATTGTAAATAAAGTATCACACTAGAACTACACATCAGTTATCGGCGATAGAGGATTGTTGTTGATTGCTGATAGCTGTTGTTAGCGATTGTACGTGTATTTCTTTGTTATCTTAACTTGATCATTAATCGATACAAGAGTGAACCCGATGCAAGTTTGATCTACCCTTCAATTGATAATCTGTTTCTAAACCTTGAAGAAATATGCGCCCATAAAAGCAATGAATCGCCAAACATAGTAACCCAAAACCAAAACCTTCCTTACCTTTTTCTGGACTGTTCCACAATCAAAATATTTGGGATGCCAAGTTGTGGCAGCCAGACTATAGTATCAGCTTTGTCCAATAACAATGCCTTAAACTTAGATTATTTTTTTTACCCTTTAATTTGTAAAACATCTAAATTAGAAAGCTAAAGATAAAAAAAAATATGGATTTTTTCAATTACATAAGATAAGAGTTCTGTACAGAATAACAAAAACCATTTCATATTTTAAAAATTCATTAATTTTTGAAAAATTTGTATTTGAAGATTTTTTAGAAAAACCATAATCAATACATAAAGCAATACAAATTTAACTTACTGGATAGAACCATCCGAATTTATCATATGGAACGTCAATCCCTATTTCTTTGGCTGTGTCTAGAATCGTCTCTTTGTATCCCTCGAACAGCAGATCTCTGACACGCTTGGTTACAAAGATGGTGCTCTTTGCATGTTCTAAAATGGCATCTATTCCGCTGATGAAAAAGGAATCGCCCGATCTTATCCCTTGGTTGACAGCAGTCTGGAAAAATACATAAATTAATGCGTTTTAGGAAGACATTTTTTACAATCTCACGGTTTTTTGGTTTTAAATGTAGGTTGAAGTGTCAAACTACTATTTTTCTTCATTAAATAATTTTTATCCGTTATAATTTTGAAGCTATAGGGATTTCGGACAAATTTTAGCCAATTTTTTCAGAAAATGGCTAAATTTCAAGGTCATTTGGGCAGCTAAAGATATTTTTTAATTTAGTTAAGATTTTACCCCATTAATGACCTTGCCATAAGGCAAGTTTTCCGCACTAGCCGTTTTTCATTTTCGAAAATAAGTTTTCTTCGAGCCGCCCTACTACACAACTTTCAATTACTACTCAATAAATCAATGCATTTAAAAAGGTAATTATATACCTTATAAGGTAATTTCAATAACTTTTAAACCTATAAAAAAACTACAGCAGCTACCCTAGGGGCATACGTAATTCTCAAAATCCTTATTAAGACGTCTGACAGGTACTGAGAACTCGTGTACCAAGTTTGAAGTCTATCTCTTATTTCGAACCGGTGAGTGGTTTCAGACAGACGGACCAATGCCCGAAAAACCCTTTTTCGGAATCAGTACCCTCCAAAATATATCCATTTCATGTTTTCGCAATACTTTCATTTACCTTACATTTTTTTTATTAGGTAATTGAAAGTAATGAACAAACAACTTACAGCTAAAGGCACATTGACGTTTGTCACTAGGTCATCCAAAGACCCTGTAGTCAGACTAGGCTCGAAAAACCACCTCTTCACCTGATAATAGGACACTGTTCCGTTAGGATGCCACGTGATGTTCACTTTCTCCCTAGTCTCTCTGTAACAAGAATGAGGTTCATTTTCTAGAATACGGAGATTCTATATAGCACAGGTTTCAATTAGGGATTTAAATATGTGGCAAACCAGTTTACTGGTAAATTGCTGATAACAGTCTTAAATGTTTACTGGTAATTCTTTACTAATTTACTGCTAAAAATTTGCACCAGTAAACCGGTAATTATTGTTTACCAGTAAATATTTCTGTTGTTTACTTTACGTTTTGCTACAACAATTGAAATGAACACGCTATTTACTTGTTATTTGCATCTATTTATTCGTTTATGCCATTAAAAATGCAAATATAACACTGCATATCATAAACTTCGTGATACTATGTAAAATCGAGTACCATACGAAAAAACTCACAAATCGAAGATCATAGTATCATCGAAAATTAATCGTTAAAACACTGATGAATTAATAAAGTTACTTGTAGTTACTCTTAAACCGGTTTTTGTGACACTGAATTATCGGCAAATAAAAGATTGCTAAATTGCTAAACCTAGTTTCAATACAAAACTCAATTGTTGCAATTTAAATCAGTTGAAGAAAGCATGCGGATCACTGATGGCACTACATTGACGGACGAAAGGATAAAAAAAGTTCAGCAACTTGCCAAAACTTCATCAACATGCAATGTATTACCGATCGTTTGTAAACATTAGTACAAGTCGATATTATTTAACATTAGTCCTTCAAAGTCAATTAGTTTACAGTCTTATTTGCTTAAAATAGCAAAATATCAACGATCTTGAAAGCATCAAAATTCTCTTCCGCTATCCTAAAGTCTAAAAACTCTGTCGATACATAAATTTCGATATTCCGGCGATCATAGAACTACAGCAAAATTTTAAAAAAAAAAAATTTCTCTAATGGGGCTGCAACATTGGCGGTCAAACCTTTGCAGACTCGGCATGTTCCCCAGAACTGAGAGCCATTTTTTGGTGGCACCATCTACGCGACTCTCGCTACCAATTTTGACTCGCAGATTACAATGAATCTGAGCTCTCTGTGGATGTCAAAGCATGCCGAGATTTAATTTTGCCGAGAGAACCCAAGCCAAATGGGCCCTCCAGGGATATTTTACATGCCACATAATCTTATGACATGCGTGCCCAAGATTTTCCAACCCAGAAAATCCGACGACTCAGCCGGGGATCGAACCCGCGATCTTGGGCTTACGAGGCGGACACGTAGACGGACTACAGCAACATAAATTATTTAAAAATAGTATTTTTTCCAATACATATTTTACCTAAAAATAGTATTTTTTCCAATACATATTTTTCTTAAATATGCTCCTAGATCAGGGGTTCCCAACCGGTGGTACGCAGGAATATTTCAGTGGTACGTGTGAGTGATGTGAGCAACATAATGCTATCAATAGCTTCTGTACGCATGAGCAGTGAGCAAATATATTACTCATTACTTTAAACATTATCATTTTAAAGAGAAATCTTTAATTAACTTCAGGATCGGATGCAAAACCTAGAACCCTTTGATCTTCCGGCAAGCTCTGCTATTTCTGATGCCATTTGTTACAAGTTACTTGTGTGAGAGTGGATTTTCTGAACTCTTGTACATAAAAAATAAACATAGAAGCAGATTGAGTGTTGAAGAGGACTTAAGAGTGAAGATAAGTTCCATTACTACTAATGTTGATATTTTAATCGCAGGCAAACAACAAGTTTCACACTAAAGACTATAAAAGTATATTTTGTATGATAATTAATTTATGACTGAGTTTTTCTATTTTTTTTATTTGTATGTTTTTATAGACCTATAGGTAATAAACAAAACTGTAAATTAATACCATTTTAATCTTTTTATTTCTCCTTTATTATAAGCAATGTTATAAATAAACAAATATCTAACCATTAAATATGAAGTTTTTACAGGAATTTAATTCAAAAAGCCTTTGATTACTTTTAGAAGAGTAATTATTATAAGTGTATTAAAATATTTAGGTCTGGTGGTACGCCAAAATTTCTCAAAATGTCAAGTGGTACGCAGGTGCAAAAAGGTTGGGAACCCCTGCCTGTCCTAGATAATGGCGCGTTTGGTCCTAGTTTTTGAAGTTAGTACCACAGATTGCTCCGAAATTTTTTCATCCAATTTCTAACACCGTTGTTGATGAATTATTATTTAAAACAAGCTCACCGGAAGGTGTAAGGCCCCATCTCCACCAAGTGAGGTTTGACGTTGTAATCCAGGACATCCTGGGTGTTGGTGATGTTAAAAAAGTAGAACCTGGCATAAATTGGCACTGGAACTACCTTCCAATACTCGTAGGGTTCAGCTTCTGGGGACAGCACTAAGTTCTGTAAAGAAAACTATTGCTTTAGCATACTTTAAGCAGATAAAAAAAAATTACATTTATTTTTAATTTAAAATAAATATTTGACATTATATAACACAACAATGCGATAGTTTGACATTTTTTTTTCAATTATTTTATTAGTAACCTGCAATCACTTAAAATCAGGAATTGGAAAGTTACTATTAAAAAGTAACTGTTACAGTTACTTAATATGAAAACTAGTTAAAGTTACTTAATACAAATAAGAAACTAATCACAGTTACTTTTACAGTTTTTAAATTACAAGAAATATTGAAATTTAGCTATCTTACTCTTTTCAAAGAGAAATAAAACTAAAGAAATCAGGACAATTAGAAAAAAAATAAACTTATTTTTTTCAAAAACAGAATACATCGGTTGCCAAGGGGCCCCCGGGCCCTTCCAGACAACACATAAAATTATACAATCGAAATCATCAAGGAAAATTAAAAGCAACATTTCAGATTATATACCCAAACAAAAGGGGAAGAACAAAAAAGTTAAGAATGAAAAAATACATTTTAAATAATTAAATTGAAGCCGGCCGAAAATATCCGGGAAGAGCGGCATGAGAAGTAACGAAATTTTTCGTTGCCGCTAAAAGTGAGTTACTTTCTGAAAAATCTAACAGTGTTACCTAAAAAAGTAACTGTTACAAGAAACGCGTTACTCCACTCCCTGCTTAAAATCTACTTATTAAAAATTAAAAAGGGCAGTTTTACATGGCGCATGATTAAAAACCTGGTGGATTAAAAAACAAGTAGGTTTGTAACAGAATCTGTCACTTAACCCGCTTCCACAAGACAGTTGTGTTTAACAGGTAAAAAGGGGCCAAACACAGCATTAATTCTATATTAAACATTTGCATGCTAAATTTGGCTAGTTTCATTTATTTTATTTCGAAAATTCAATAATTATTATCGTTTGCAAAAATTAATTTATATTTCAAAGAATAAATATGTAATATTCCCTAGCTTTTAAATAGAATGAAAATATTTCATATCAACATACAAAGAATCTCGTAGTGAAATATATTTGACCTCATTTCAAACTGATCGATGTTGCAAAAATAATTTATTTAAATTTATTGTCGAAAAGAATTAAAGTTTCTCGAACGATTGTTGCGAATAACAATGGTGATTTAATTCTAATAAAAATGGCTTCCTGTGCTTTTTAAATGAGCATTCAATTTTGCAGTTTTTAGTTTTAGTTTTTTTTGTAGTTAAATGAAGTACTTTGAATTCGAATTCTTCTCTGAAATTTTCAATGTATTCTAATTTTGATGCGATGAATTTTTTGATGTATTACACTTGTCCGTAGCATTTTTACTTTGGGCTCTGAAAGTGGGTGACGGACAGACTGAACGAATCGATAAAAATACCTTTCGCTTTTTACGTTATAAACGTAGTGTGGAAGGTAATAAACTTTAAATGAAAAGTCTTAAGACTTTCAGAAAATATTTCAGATAATTGCATACTTTCAACATTAAAAACTTTATTTTACAGTATCACAATTTATTATGAATTGGTCGAACCCTTTCAATTTTAACGGTAATTATTTCACTGCTTTTCTCATCTGAAAACTAATGAGTTGATATTTTTCTTACATCACATTTCAATGTTGATAAAATAACTATCTTATTTCAGCTGACAGTGAGTTTAAAAAAAAAAAATCCAGTCATACGTTAATATGCACTTTTATCCACGAAATTTCGTTTTGGAATTTGTTTAAGTAACGCGAATAGATTAATATTTTTACTGAAACAGGAAACCAGTTTTAAGATAAATATTAATCTGATGTTAATAAAGATTGGAATTTTTGAGGATACGTTTATGAAACCAGATATTACGATGCATTTTTTGTATGTTGTTGATTTCAAGAAGAGCTGAAATTTTGAGAGAAGCACTTTTTAGAATTTAGTGCTTTTCCCTTTCACAGGTGCAATCTCGCCAACAGAATCTTTAGCAACAAACACAACATTTTTGGATATAAAACTCAGTTAAAGGCTATCATTGGAAATAGTTTATTTGGTGGAGGTTCAGGGCCGGATTTCTAAATAGGCTAAGTAGGCGGTAGCCTAGAGCAGCAAATTTTTTGGGACGGCAAATTTTACGACCCATTAAAGTGGCATTCGGCATAAAAAATTATTATAAAGATACTAATATTTTTTAAGAAAGAAAACAAATAATTTATATTAATGCGCAAATTGAAAACGTATATATATAGTATATTTAGTAGCAAACATAGTCGCTGTGAGGGCAATTGCACCCTTTCCTCCCGGATTTGGAAGTTGAATAAAAATAGTAGAACAGTTTTTGAAAATTCGCCTTTTTTTTAGCTTTCGATTTAGAATGTAAAGGTACATAGATGATACAAAAAGTCAAGAAGACTAACTAAACTCCTCGCCGCAACAGCCCATTACTGGGCCAAGGCCTGCCGTGCCCATTTCAGCTTTCGTGACCTAGGGCTCTGGGGTGCTAGGTATATGTCCCGGTAAGGTGGTCAGCCTCACGTGGTACCCCCCAGTGTTTAGTTCCCAAGCATGCTTGGTACCTATTTTATCGACCCACTCAAGGGATGAAAGGATGGGTAAACCTCGTCCAAAGTCAAGAAAACTATATATGAGATATCTTACAAAGGAAGTGGGGGAAGGAAAAACATCATATAAACACAAATAAATTCGTTATTTCAAATAAGGCGTTTTGTAGCCTAACAAGCGGCAAATCTTTAAATCCGGCCCTGTGGAGGATGTACATTTTTAGTGACTTCATTATTTGCATGGGTGGAGAGGAAAAGTATCTTTCAATTAAAGGTATTTGGCGACATTAACCCTTTATGCCCCAAATTGAGTTTTAATTTATTTGTTTTTGAATATTTTAATGAAAGCTATTGCAATTAATTAGAATACAACAAGTAGGTTTGTAACAGAATCTGTCACCCAGCCCGCTTCCACATAAGATTTGTGTTTAACTGGAAAAAAGTCGCCAAACACAATATTAATTCTATTATAAACCTTTAAACGCTAAATTTGGCTAGTTTGATTTATTTTATTTCGAAAATTCAATCATTATTTCTTTAATAATTATTATTGTTTGCAAAAATTAATTTATATTTCAAAGAATAAATATGTAATATTCTTCTCTTTTAAATAGAGCCAAAACATTTCATATAAAAAAGAAAGAATCTCTTAGTGAAGACGTCATATCAAACTGATTGACGTCGCAAAAATATAAAGTTTCTCGAGTGATTGTTGCAAATGGCAATGGTGATTTAATTCCAATAACAATGGCTTTTTATGCTTTTCAAATGAGCATTAAAATTTTTTTAAATAATTGAAGTACTTCAAATTCGAATATTTTTTTTCTGAGATTTTCAATGTCTTCTAATTTCGACACGCTGAATTTTTTGACGTATCACACTTGTCTGTAGTATTTGTAGTTTGGGCTATGAAAGTGGGTGACAGACAGACGGACTGAACAATTATAATACCTTCCACTTTTTATATTATAAACGTAGTGTGGAAGCTAAAAGGGGGGGGGGAAATAGTTGGGGTATAAAATGCCCTTTATGTCCCGATTTTTTTTTTCTTTCTTCCTTCCTACTTATAATTACTAAATTATACGTGACTAACAATGACATTTTTTTTAAATGAATATGTTTACCTTTTCAGTTTTAAATGTGTTAAAACTGCATACTCATTAATAAAAGCCCTCTTTAACTTAAAAATCGGCAGCTACCTAGGACATACATATTTCTAAAATCTATTAGACGCTGACAGTACTGAGAAATCGGTACCAATTGAAGTCTTCTTATTGAACGGAGGTCAGACAGAGGACCAATGCGAAACCACTTTTCGGATCAGCCCTCCAAATGCATCCATTTCAAATGTTCCCCCTCTTTTCCTAACACAACATGAATAAACACAGCTTAAGTGATACTTATAAGTACGTCATAGATAAAGGGTTAACAAAGTAAGATTACGTACGTCCATTGGGGAACTTCAAAATGCGCAAAGTCCGCATTATGGGCTTTTAAAATAGGTTGCGGAACGCTCGTGCAAAGTCATAGATTGAATCATCAGTCGAAGTCAGAAGGTTGCTAGAAAATATTTATCGCAAATCGAAATAATGCGCCAGGGACGTACAGTAATCTGATCCGAGAATTCTGACTGGCTTAAACTTCATGTAAATATGAATGTTATGCTTATAATCACCGTAACAACAGTAATATCCAGAACTAACTCTACAACTTAAAATCTAAAGCCGTTTCCTGGGACTTTTAAAAAATGCAAGATATTTAAAATTAATTCGAGCAGGAAAGGTCAATTTTAAATTTATATCTAACCTACAAAAGAGTTTTTTTATTTTTAATTGAAATAATATAGGATATAAAACCGTCTTGACACAATGCATTGATGGGCGAATACAATCTAACAATCAATTTAAACTAACAATTCTATCGGTGAACTTGTGTGGCTTTACTCAGTAACGTCTGTAGGCCATAGTTAAGGGATTGTCAGTCCTATAGAGCTAATGCATTAGTTTAGGAATCACAACTTCCGCAGAAGTAGTACTTTCCATGTTAGCTTTTTTTTCCCAGGTATGGGAATCAAAATAACATCGAAATGAAACAAATTTGAAATGAAAATGTTACCTAGTTATTTAATTACATATTTTTGAAGTTTTAAAATGCTAAAAATACACAGCAGATGGCGACACTATTTTAAAACTTTATATATTAATAATTAAATAACCGGATGTTATTTTCTTTTCGATTTTGTTTTAAATGGATGTTATGATGATTCCTATTCCTAGTGAAAATGGGACAACATGGCAAAGCAATTCTTTTGCAAAAGTTGTGATTTCAAAACAAATGCATTAGCTCTATGGGAATGACACTCCCTCTTAATAGTAAATGAAAGCAATGATTTAATGTCCAGTCTGTTCATTGGCGATTTTTGGCAAGCTTGAAAATTTAACATTAGGGTAACCTATAAACGATCTCTGATACTAAATAGATACCTATCTAAAATACTACTAAATATATACTAATAGATACCTATCTTCCTACATATTAAATAGTAAAAACCAATAAAAGCATGAATTTTACATTTTAAATAATGCATGATTAGAAAATGTTAGAGACTATTTAAATAGTCAAATTAAAACGCAAAACTATAACGGTTACATTATAAGAAATAATTAGTTTAAGTAAATTCTGAATATCAATGAAAAAATATTTGTTTAGAAAATATTAATACACCATTAAAAGATAATCTACAAATAACTTCCAAACGAACCATTTTTTTTTAAACAAAGAAATTGAAAAAGTACGACGAAACATTTAGTTTCGGAATCCAACTTCATACAAAATAAAACGAGGAAATAATAACTTAATGACTATTAAATAGTCAAATTAACTGATAGCGAACCAAAAATATAGAATAATAATATAATTGATACAACCGAGATTAAATTTCCTGCGCTCCAAATTTAGAGATCAGTGACTTGTTTTTTGTTTTTTTTCGTCCTTGCAAGACCAACTTCCAATGTAAACAAACAATTATGCATCGCACATGGGATTCGAAAAACAACCGTAAAAACCACCCAAAACCAATAACAAATGAAATTAATAAGCAAATTAAAATAGTTTATAAAAACCAACTTACTTCTTCGACTTGCCACTGCAAAATTCGCGGGAACATAATAAAGGAAAATATCCCCATGAAAGTCATGAACAATCCTATAGCAACAAGCAGGATTGTTTTGGCTCCAGCTGATAGAGCCATGGCGATGAATGTTCGATTTAAAACAAACAGGACGGCGTTACATTCTTAAAGAAAAGTTCCATCGGTAATTGAGGTATATTCTAGCAGTCATTTATGGCCGAGAACATCGCAGCAGAAGGGCACAAACACTTTGTCCAGCTGATTTTTGTCCAAGGCCTAAAAGCCATTTCATTTTTGTAATTGTGATGGGGGCGCATGCGCAGTGGCTATCTCGGATCCAAATCAGCTCCGATTCCGTAATCTTTCGGTGAAAAGCAAACGTGATTCGAGAAAAATAGGGAACGGGAAGTTTTGGCGTCGTTTTATTTTGTCATTTAAATTGGGCGGCTATTGTTTGCATTTTTACACGCGAGCGCATTTTTAAGTTGAATTATCGTCGCATTAGAGCTACACGAGGGCTATATGGGAATATTTCTTATGACATCACGCTCTCTATACTGCGATGATGTCATTGGTTGTTTCGTTTTCTTTGAAAAGTGTTGAAACAGCTCATTGGTTTAAAAAAGGTCACGCGCTCCGAACTGCGATTTCATTGGTTGTTTTCTTTGACAAAGTGTTGAAACAAACCCATTGACGACGTGCGTCTTGATTTAGAACCACAGTCAAGTGACGTCGGCTGACACTTGAGTAGGCGAAAAAATATATATCCTCTTATTTTTTAATGTACAGAAATATGAATAAAAATATTCGTAAATTGCCCACTCGACTTTTAGCATTACCCAACGCTACTTTTAAGGGCAACATGCATCGGGGCTTTGCAGCACGTTTAACCCTTTCAGTCACAACTTTTTATTTTTGGTAAAAACCTAAAATTTGTGAAATAGACTCATTATCAGGGCCGGATTTCTAAATAGGCTGTAGCCTAGAGCGGCGAATTTTTGGGGGCGGCAAATTTTACGACCCATTAAAGCGTCATTCGGCATAAAAAATTATTATAAAGATACAAAATATTTTTAAGAAAGAAAACAAATAATTTACTTTATTACGTAAACCGTAAACGTATATTTAGTACAAATATTTCGTAGCAAACACGGTTGCGAGGGCAATTGCACCACCTCCTCCTGGATTTCGAAGTTGAAAGAAAAATAGCAGAACAGTTTAAAAAAAATTCGCTTTCGATTTATTGTGTAAAAGTACATAGATGATTCAAATATGTGTATCTATTTTAAACAGCCACCGTATCTATTTTAAACAGCCACCGTATCTATTTTATACCACCCAATTTTGCAGCTAATCAGCTACCTTTCCCCGAAGGGGGAGAATATTGTGACAGGGGCATCCAGAATGAAATGGTGAAAAGCAGGGAGGGGGGGAGCTTGAACTTTAAACTAAATTTAAGGGGAAAAATTGGGATCATAACTTTTAAACAAATTATTACAATAATTTTTTTCGAAACTTTATTTGTTAAAAATAGTTAAAATTCATTTTTCAAACATTTAAAATGCAAGCATGAAAAATTTAGAGCCAATTTATTGAATAAAATTGTTTCAGAACGAATTTTATTTAACCATTTTTCATTTAATTAAAACAAACATAATTTAATTCTTCAAAAAAACTGATTCTTCTACTTAACGATACAAAAAGAAAATACAACTTTATCGAAATATTTATATAGAATTTAACAAAATTTATTTCAAATGAGTGAGAGTTTTGACTTAGTGAGAAAAAAAACCGCAAGCTGAATGATTCCAAATGGAATCATTGGGTGTATAAGTATAATATTTTTTTAAAAAACAATTTTCCAAGAATTTCTTCAAACCATCATACATTAGAAAGAAGAGAATCTATTTTTTTCTTTCTGTAAAATGTAACAATAAATATATTATGACATTGAAATGAAAATATTGACCGAGTTTATTCATTTTAACTTCTTATTTTTTTTTAATAATTTTTTTAGAAAAATAAATTTCTCCTATAGTAGATCAATTCAGTCAGTATGCAACTTATATTGACTTTTTTATACGAACTAAAAATCGCACACTTTTAAATCACAAAAAGTAGTTACTTATATTTTAATGAAGTATATTAATGAAGATTATACAAGTGGGTATAGTTAAATAACGTAAAATAATATCTATCTGTAACTAGTTAAAATAACTTAAAATAATATCTTTATAGAAAGGGGGAGGGGATGTATCAAGCCCTACTATTTCGGAAAGAAAAACAAGATTTTTTTTAAATAAAAAACTTTCTTCTGTTACTTTAATCTTTTAAAAATCTTATTTTAGTACAGTCGGACTCAGACAGACGGAATGACAGACAGACAATATAAAGACGAAGTAACATTTTTTTAACAATACTAAGACAAAGTAGCGATTTTTGACAATACTAAAAATATCAAACATATTTAACAATAGGTCCTTTCGTCACTTAGAATACTCTTGTTATCTCATCATAATAATGAATTGAATGGTTTCTGAAAGAGATAGAGCCACTCAGGGCGGATTTCTAAATAGGCTAAGTAGGCTGTAGCCTAGAGCGGCGAATTTTTTGGGCGGCAAATTTTACGACCCATTAAAGCAGCATTCGGCATAAAAATATTATTATAAAGATGCGAATATTTTTAAGAAAGAAAATAAATAATTTATATTAATGCGTAAACCGTAAACGTGTATATAATACTAATATTTCGTAACAAACATGGTAGCTGCGAGGGCAATTGCACCCCTCCTCCCGGATTTCGAAGTTGAAAGAAAAATAGTCGAACAGTTTTTTAAAAAATCGCCTATTTCGCTTTCGATTTAGCGTCTAAAGGTACATAGATCATTCTAATATGTGTATCTATTTTAAACAGCACATACCAATTTTGCAGCTAACCAGCTACCTTTCCCCGAAGGGGAAGAATATTGTGACAGAGGCGGCAAATCAATCGTAGCCTACAGGCGGCAAATCTTTAAATCCGGCCTGGGGCCACTTAATGTTAGCTATACTATTGTAAAGCGAGTCATGGCAACCATGTAGAAACGGCAGTGTCCGAGGTTTTTCGCTTGGTGAATACATGGAAAATCGCTATTGATCTAGAGGGCACTTTATTGGCAATAAATTACCTCAAGTAGTGCAATAAAACATTATCCTTCCTTTCACCAGATATAATGAATTGCCCATTCCAAAATAGCGATTAACCAGAAATCGGTGAACCACTTTGTTGAACACGAATTACAATTCCACCAAGGCTGTCACGACTTTATCTCTAATTATCTAGTAACTCTAACTCTATCGTCTCCTCTCGCGATCGTCAGTTGTGTTGGAACCACACAAATTTGTGTTCGTATGTTATCAACACAATTCTTCTATTGAAACAACACAATATTAATATTTAACGTTTCCATTTTTACACAATACTTGTATTACACTTTTACTACTGGAGCACAAGTTTTTTAGCTTCCACACTACGTTTATAACGTAAAAAGTGGAAGGTATTTTAATCGTTCAGTCCGTCTGTCTGTCCGTCACCCACTTTCATAGACCAAACTACAAATGCTACGGACAAGTGTGATACGTCCAAAAATTCAGCGCTTCGAAATTAGAATACATTGAAAATTTTAGAAAAGAATTCAAATTCGAAGTACTACTTCAATTATTTAAAAAACTGTAAATGCTCACTTAAAAAGCACAGGAAGCCATTTTTATTAGAACTAAATCACCATTGCCATCGCAACAATCGCTCGAGAAACTTTAATTCTTTAAGACAATAAATTAAAATACATTTATTTTTGCGACATCGATCAGTTTGAAATGACGTCAAATATATTTCACTACGAGATTCTTCGTATGTTGATATGAAATATTTTCATTCTATTTAAAAGCGAGGTATATTACATATTTATTCTTTAAAATAGATAATTTTTTGCAAACGATAAGTAATAATTATTGAATTTTCTAAATAAAATTTTATTGAAACTAGAGTCTAGACAAATTTATTTATTCAATATTTTCACTGTTGCCATTTCGTTAAACGTACGAGAAACTTTATTTAAAATAAAAACTTTTGAAAGAATATTTATTTATGTGATAATAATTCAGTTTGGATTGTTGTAATATCACAATAGAGTTCTTTTGATGGTTCATTATACATGTATGAAAAAGATGCATAAAGAATTCTTCTTTATGCAAAGAATATGCAAAGTTTCGCTTTTATTTTTAACGCATCAATTTTATTAATTTATTTTTCGAACTGTAAACTGGTGGTTACTAAAAGATATTTATTAATAAAAAATATATCATTATTCTTCGAACTTCAGTTGTGTGGAAGCGGTTTAAGTGACAGATTCTGTAACAAACCTACTTGGTTTTTTTCTGAGTGTACTAAAACCAAAACCAATATATCAGTTGACTGTTATGAGATACGTAACAGAAACAGCTTTGAACTTGACAAAACCTTAGGATCGGCCCAACCTTGTGATATCAAGTTCGGTGTGAAGATAATGTAATCCAAGTGATGATATTGATTGAACTTGTCAAATAAAAAAATGTTTCTTAATTAGTATTTTAACATGTTACAACCCAGAAGAAGATAGAGAAATAGATTACCAGAAATGCTCCGCTTTCGAGAATAGGGTACTTGACTAAAAAAATTTTATTGACTTAAAATATTCTTATGCCAAAAATATTAGACCCGTATTTTTTCTTTTTTTCAAATACCCCATAAAAATTGGAAAAAAATGAATTTTAAAATTAGGACGAAAAATCACTCCCGAAAACGCTTTGTGGCTGTCACGTGGTATCTATGATGTCACTAGTAACTATAAACAAACTTTGAAACACCATTTTGTAATCTACTTTAAGCAAATTTGAACTATCCGCTTCTGTAAAACCTCCACCCATTATCTATATAATTCTTATTTTAATAGTAAGTTAGATTAAAACCAGTTTAATTACAAAAAAAAAAACATCACACCGATTTGTTTATACATACTAGTGACGTCAGCCAAATCGACGTGTTTGTGATCATGTGACGTACCGATGAAAAAAAAGTCATTTGAAAAGGATTTTTATTAATTATTTAAAGATTTATTTTGCAAAAAAATGTACACGTTTGTTATATTTGGGTTCAAACTAATTTAATTAATATTGGAAGGTATTTTAGCGATACTGTCCAGTACCCTATTTCCACAGGCAAATTATAGGACAGGTCAAAGATAAAATGCTATATACAGACTTCCGAAAGGCCTAGAAATAGGCAAATATGTACGGTTGTTTTCACTGCATAAATTTTAAATTAAATTTATTTCAAACAACCTATTTGTTTAAAAATTCAGAACTAAGTTTATTTTTGAAGAGTTGGTTTTGAAAACAGTGAAGAAAGTACACTGTGAATAAAAATTCCTTAATTATAATTTTTTTTAAAAAAACCAAGTAGGTTTGTAACAGAATCCGTCACTTAACCCGCTTCCACACAACAGTTGTGTTTAACAGGTAAAAAGGCGACAAACACAGCATTCATTCTATATTAAAAATTTACATGCTAAATTTAGCTTATTTCATTTATTTTATTTCGAAAATTCAATAATTATTACTTATCGTTTGCAAAAATTAATTTGTATTTCAAAGAATAAATATCTAATATTCCTCGCTTTTAAATAGAATGAAAACATTTCATATCAACATACAAAGAATCTCGTTCTCGTAGTGAAATATATTCGACGTCATTTCAAACGGATCGATGTCGCAAAAATAAATTTATTTTAATTTATTGTCTAAAAGAATTGAGTTTATCGAGCTATTGTTGCGAATGGTGATTTAATTCTAATAAAAATGGCTTCCTATATGCTTTTTAAATGAGCATTAAATTTTCAGTTTTTAAAATAATTGAAATACTTCGAATTCGAATTCTTTTCTGAAATTTTCAATGTATTCTAATTTCGATGCGATGAATTTTTTGACGTATCACACTTGTCCGTAGCATTTGTAGTTTGGGCTATGAAAGTGGGTAACGGACAGACAGACGGACTGAACGATTATAATACCTTCCACTTTTTACGTTATAAACTTAGTGTGGAAGCTTAAAATTAAGGTTATTGTAAGAAAGACTGTTGCATAAAATACAGAAAAAACCGGTTTTAACGATTGGGAGTTGTATGCTATAATATAAAATCTTTTTATTAAAATTCAGGGTACTTTTCCATTTCAAGGGGTGCAAGCTATAAAGTCGCAAAAATGTATAACCCAGACCAAACGGAATATTTCCGATGATAGCCTTTAAGGGGGAATGGGCGCGCTGGACCGGGGGTCTCCAAAGCAAAGTGCATCAGTGTTAATGCTATGGCGAAAAAAATATTTTCTCTGCCACATTTCTCCGGCTGTATTGAATATTTTTACAAGCGGATTTTTTTAATGTGATAAATGTAGCTGACTTACAGGTCCCGACCTTCCCACTTTTTGAATGGGTTCGAATATTTTTGTTAAATTTTCAATAAATAATTTTACACAAAATATTCGAAGCAATTTCAAAAAGTGGGAAGATACAGATCTGTAAGTTATCTACATTTATTATATTTTAAAAAAAACGTTTGTAAAAATATTCAATACAGCCGGAGAAATGTGGAACACTGAGGAATTTGAGACCCGCGGTCCAGCGCGCCCATTCCCCCTTAACTGAGTATACTATGATTTGTCGCCAGTCATTTTTTTTGCCAAAGATTAAGTTTGAAGAGTTTTTCCGCGAAACGGAAAAGTACAAAATTCAGCGGTTCTCACAAAATTCCAGGTTCCAGCTCTCATTTAGCTTCCACACTACGTTTATAATGTATACATTTTAAGCTTTTATAAAGGCCGTCCGTCTGACCGTCACCCACTTTCATAGCCCAAACTACAAATGCTACAGATAAGTGTGATACGTCAAAAAATTCATCGCATCAAAATTAGACATTGAAAATCTCAGAAAAAAATTCATATTTCGGAAACTTCAGTTGTTGAAAAATCTACAAAATTTAATACTAATTTTTAAAAAAAGTAGTTGTTACTGAATTTTCGATGAAAAATAGTTCGTTTAATTCGCACGTTTAAGGTTTTTTTTCAACTGGGCTGCTTTATTGGCGGCTAATCCTTCGCAGACTAGGGATATTCCCCAGAACTGAGAGCCATTTGTTTAAAAGTTTAATATGTAACCAAAAAATAAAGACCTTATAGATGCTGTGTTTGCTGCGTATGGAAAACAGTTCTAATAGACAATTCCAGCGTTTTCCACAAACACTTTTATTCGATTAAGCACACTAAGAAACCTCCAAAACTCAAGTATTTCTGGTGTTTAAACTGTATTTATTTTTAAATTCATTTTTAAAGTTAGTGAAACGTCACTTCCGTTAAACCTCTTGTCATAACAAATGACGTCAAGGTTGGCTTTTTTTTTTGTTCTCGTCGTGTTATTTTATATTACGTTTCACTGTATCGCTCTTGAAACTGTGAAACGTGCTTTCATCCTTATTAAACTCTTAAAAAGTTATACTATTTTACAGAAACATGCCATTTTCAATCCAGTTAATTTCTTCAAACGTTCAACGATTTCACCTAACTATTCCGATCATATCCAACAGTCAATAGTTCTGCAATAGCTCTAGTGTGTGCAACCAAACTTGGAACAAACTGTTTAAATTCCTTGATAGGAACTGGTAAAAAATAATATGTTGTTCTTCTTTTAATGAGGTTTTGAAGAAACTGTAAGGTTTACAATTTTATAAAGTGTATTAAAAACATTACGGGCATAGACATCGCCAAAAACATATAATTTGACGTCAGTGCTGTTTTCTGTGACGTACATTTCGTCAAATTTCAAATGTATTTTTTGCTGAAATTCAATACATTTATGAATATTTAAGCTTATATTTGGAATCTGAAGCTTCTAATCTACCAAAAAAAAAACATATATACTCTGAATTTCGCTTTTCATGCAACTTGTTCATTGACAGTTTCTATTACAAACCATTTGTTTATAATTAACATTAGCCCTTTATCACAAAAAAAAAGCGTTATAATGGTCTGGTTTCATAAACGCATCTTAAAAATTAGCAATCTTATTAATATCAAATTATTTGTTATCTTATATGGTTTCCTGTTCAAGTCGAGAAATTAGACCTACTTACGATATAAACAAATTCCGAAATAAAATTTCGTATGGGGACGTAGATAAATTACGTCACGTAAAATTTTGACTTTTTTAACCCCCTCCCCCTATGTCACGCTGTGTCACGTTTGATCGTACCCCTCCCCCTAAAATTACGTCACTTTGTTGCACTCCTTCCCCTTTTCAAAGAAAATTGCCTTTGTTTCTGAAATTTAAAAAAAAAAGCATAATTATATATTTGTCTAAATATTAACTTCGAAAGAAAAAAAAGTGAAATTTATATTGGTTAAATAATTTATTCATAGGAATAGACCGACATTGTATTTACATTTCCGTTAATCAAGGACTAACTAGCCATTCGCTAATATCTTCTAAAAAAGGTGTCTGGGGGTCTGGGTCTGGGACTTTCGGTATTCATCCAGGTAGCTGCTAGTCCTCTGATTGGTCTCTGTCAAGATATAGCTTCACAATTTAGCGTGTTACGAAGTACCGTTAGGAAAAGATCTGTAAAATGTAGGAGGCTAATGATGCTAGTGGCATATAATAATAGCTCTCATCCTCTTTTTGAAATAAAGTATTTCCTATGATGATCTTATGATAAAAAAAGATTTCAGATATTTTTCCCTCAAAAACTTCATGTTATGTAAAACAGATTTTCCCTGCAAAAGTGAAATTTTAAGAATCGTTACGTCGCGCAAGCGATTACCCCTACCCCCCTCCATGTCACGGTTCGTCACGTTGGAGCATACCCTTTCCTCCCCCCTGTGTGCGTGACGTAATTTATGTACGTCCCCTATGGAGAAAAGTGCATATTAAAAAATATGACTAGATTTTTTTTTAAAAATTCATTGTCAACTGAAATGAGATAGTCATTTCATCAGCATTCAAGTGCGACATTGGAAAAATATCAACTCATCAATTTTCATGTAAGAAAAGCCACAAACAATGAATTGCCCTATTATATACAATGTCAGCGAGTGTAACAAAAAAAAGAGACAAGTACAGATCAAAAATGTGTTGTAGGGTGCGGGTGAGATGGTGTTGCTCACGATGTCAATACCTAGCCTTTCACCATGATATTGGTTCCTAATAACGGCTGTGTGGTGAAATGTTTCACCTTTTTTTCGGTGTTTGGTTGAACCATTTTTCTGGATTTGGAAACAAAAACCTGATAAATGGTTCAACCGAATACCAAAAATATGGTTTAACGTTTCACCACACAGCCGTTGCAGCTACTAGGAACCATATTTTTGGTGAAACAAAGTGCCTAATTTTTAACAGTGTACTCAGGGCCGGATTTCTTAATAGGTTGTAGCCTATAGAGCGGCGAATTTTTTGGGGCGGCAAATTTTAAGACCAATTAAAGCAGCATTTGGCATAAAAATATTCTTAAAAATATTAGTATCTTTATAATAAAGAAAAGAAATAATTTACATTAATGCATAAACCGCAATGAGCCGTAAATTATTAATGAATTCAAGAAAATAAACGTTGCGTACACTGAGTACCAAGGAAGGTTCTACTTCTTAACACAATTATTTAATAGTATTATAATTACTGAGGATTTATATAAGAAAGAAGGCCACTAGTTAAAGACATCTATTCAAATTATCTAGATTCCGATTTAATTGAAGAATGCATTCATTTTAAAATTCACTGCATCACAGGAATAGATAAACCCTTAGTTACAGGGGGAGAATATTGTGACAGGGGCGGCAAATCGATCGTAGCCTACAAGCGGCAAATCTTTAAATCCGGCCCTGAGTGTACTCTCTCTCTTTCTCTCTCTCATTCTACTCTACGATCTTCAAATAAACTCTCCGAACCACCCTGACCGAAGGAATGTCCTTCCTTTTCCCCCGGACAAGGTCTCCGAAAGCGCACACGGCTGACCTTCGACAAACTGAATAAAATTATCACCAGCACACAACTATACACAAGTGACAAAAAAAACCACTTCACACGTTCAAAGGCAAGAGTTTATCACTTTCGGTTATTATTTTTATGGTCGTTGAAAGGATGATGTTTATCAAAAGGCATAAATTTGATTTTAAAATCCAGTTTGTATGCAGGAAATGGCCTTAGGTGTTTTTTAAATATTAATTTTTATTAGTATGTAGTATATAGTGTTCAAAGGGTTCA
Organism: Oedothorax gibbosus; assembly: GCA_019343175.1. Lineage (NCBI taxonomy): Eukaryota > Metazoa > Arthropoda > Arachnida > Araneae > Linyphiidae > Oedothorax > Oedothorax gibbosus. Next base: position 1,427,232 of record CM033276.1, read on the forward strand.
AATAATAAACGCAGTGTTCAAAAAAATAAACGTTGCGTTAATTTATAAATATAATCGGGCTGGGGAACCCAGTAGGCAAGGCGCTTGCTCAGGTCGGGGTTCGGGTACACGTTTAAAGACAGAGTTTATCACTTTTCTTTCTGTTATTATTTTTATTGTCGTTGAAAGGATGATGTTTATCAAAAGGCATAAAATTGATTTTAAAATCCAGTTTGTATGCAGGAAATGGCCTTAGGTGTTATTTTAAATATTAATTTTTATTAGTATGTAGTATATAGTGTTCAAAGGGTTCAAAAAATAAACGTTGCATTAATTTATAAATATAATTGGGCTGGGGAACCCAGTAGGCAAGGCGCTTGATTGATATTCTATATTAAACATTTTTGCATGCTAAATTTGGCTAGTTTCATTTATTTTATTTCGAAAATTCAATAATTGTTACTTATCGTTTGCAAAAATTAATTTATATTTCAAAGATTAAATATGTAATATTCATCGTTTTTAAATAGAATGAAAATATTTCATATCGACGTACAAAGAATCTCGTAGTGAAATATATTTGACGTCATTTCAAACGGATCGATGTCGCAAAAATAAATTTATTTTAATTTATTGTCGAAAATAAGAATTAAAGTTTCTCGAGCGATTGTTGCGAATGACAATGGTGATTTAATTCTAATAAAAATGGCTTCCTATGCTTTTTAAATGAGCATTAAATTTTGCATTTTTTAAAAATAATTGAAGTACTTCGAATTCTTTTCTGAAATTTTCAATGTATTCTAATTTCGATGCGCTGAATTGTTTGGCGTATCACACTTGCCTATAGCATTTGTAGTTTGGGATATGAAAGTGGTTGACGGACGGGCAGACGGTCTCAACGATTATAATACCTTCCACTTTTTACGTTATAAACGTAGTGTGGAAGCTAAAACTGACATCTATAAATATTATTAAACTATCCAGCATTTCCTTTATCACGTTTATTACTAAGAAAAGATTTCGTTGCGCGTCTCCGTATAATAAACTGCGCGTATTTCCTAGAACTTGGAAATTCTGTCTTTATTTAAGTTTAAGTTTATGACGTCTAAGATACATTTTATAGTCAAAAGATTTTTTCTGGGTTTCTTCGTACATATATTGTAATAACTAGTTTTTAAGTGCAGATCGAACTAAAAAAAGCTGCGAAATTGAAATTTGGTATGTGAGGTCCCCACATAGATATCATAGTTAAAGTATTAGATTGGCTGATCACGTGATCTCTAATGCTAACGACGGAACGCGCATGGAGGCATTTTAAGAGGGCAAAATTGCCAGTGTTGCTGCAACTTTAAGGAGAAAAATACTACGAAAAAATACCATTTAATTCTAAAATTACAAAAAAATATCGTAAAAATACTAGCTGCATTTTGGAATCTTTTTAGTGATTTTAAATACTTTTCTAGTATTTTTTTTGTAATTTTAGAAATAAATGATATTTTTTCGTAGTATTTTTCTCCTTAAAGTGGCAGCAACATTGGCCATTTTGCCCTCTTATTTGGCCTCCATGCGCGTCCCGTCGTTAGCATTGGAGGTCACGTGATCAGCCAATCTAATACTTTAACTATGATATCTATGGGTCCCCAGTACTTCTCGGACGTCATAATGAGGCTTTTAAATAAATCACGCTTGCGCAAATGGTAGCTGCCATCGAACTTTTTAGGTTTTAAAGTTATCGGAATTACCTTTTAGGTTGTAAAATTACTTTTAAATGTATTGATTTATTGAACAGTAATTGAAAGTCGTGTTTTAAAACGTCTTGCACGTAAAAATTAAATGACGCATCTCAAACGTCTATTGGAGCAATTAATATACAATCAAGGGTCTCTTTGAATTATGTTCGTTAATTTAGACATTTTATTTTTGGTGTCAAGGTTATTCGTTCTTATCTACTATCTCACTGATAAAAAAATGTTATCAATTAAATAAATATTACTAATACAATATTCGCTTTTTTTTTTCTTTTGCATTCTTTTTTCTTTTAAAGTGTGGACGAATGCCCGTAAGGGTTTTGAAAAGTCTCAAGTGACGTTCGAACTGAACTTTTATCTGCTAGACAAGGTTCAATTTCAAGATCAAGGCTCGCTTGTTCGCTCGATAAGAGATTATATACACTTTACTTATTATCTTTTGGAAGTTCTTTATCTTTTAGAAGTTAATAAGTTCACAAATAAAATGAGATTGGGAATCGATGGGAAAGTCGGATTTAATAATGAAATTTCTTTAATCTTTAAACGAGGTGTTGATTTAACGCGCGAAAATATTTTGCGGACATTTTGGGAATCTCTTTACGCTTTAACAGTTTCGGACCTTCTATATATCCAAACATTTTCACATTTGCACTAGAAGCGAATAATTGTGGGTTTTTTTGGCGAACATATTTCGTATTTTATATTTTCATATTTTATGAGGGATTGTCAGTCCCATAGAGCTAATGCATTAGTTTTGGAATCACAACTTCCGCAGAAGTATTGCTTTGCCATGTTAGCCCCTTTTTCCCCAGGTATGGGAATCAACATAACATCGAAATGAAACAAATTTGAAGCGAAAAAGGTATCGAGTTATTTAATTATATATTTTTGAAGTTTTAAAATGCCCCAAACTCCCAGCAGATGGTGACACTATTTTATAACTTTATCAATTAATAATTAAATAACCTGATGTTATTTTCTATTCAATTTTGTTTTAAATTGATGTTATGATGATTCCCATTCCTGGTTAAAATGGGATAACATGGCAAAGCAAGTCTTTTGCAAAAGTTGTGATTTCAAAACTAATACATTAGCTGTATAGGACTGACAGTCCCTCTTAATATCCTTTTCCTTGGCCTTCCTTCAATTAGAATCCAAAATCTAGGTGTAATTTACCAAATTCGAAATTATTCATTACAACAATCTCCAATCTTTCTCTTTTTTTTCAATTGAGTTGTTTAAAGTAATGATAATTTCTTTCTTGCATTTCTTGCAATCAGTGGTCCTCCGTTCCCACGTGACATGGATTCACTAATCTTGCCTCAAGCAATAATTTATTTTCATTCAGCATTTCTATTGCCACTCAAGACCCGAAACATGCCAATTGATTGATTTAGAAAATAAATTAAACTAAGAAGGAACAAAATATTAAAAGAAGTCAAAGTTTTAAACTTTTAATGACATTTATATTTTATTGAATACGACATTAAAATTTTAATTAAAAAACTCATTGGAAATTTGAAAGATAAAAAGGCATCGAGGTATAAGGGACACACCTTCCAGAAAAAGAATGGAGTTCTAAGATGAATATTTCATGTTGTTATGGCTCCGGACATTTTAAAAGAGCTTACTTTTTTTAATATAGAGAGATTCATCAGAACAACAATGACTCAAGTTCTTACGATTTTGTTATTTAATTTAAAATTTGTATTTGGCATTTTTTTAATGTAGCATGTTCAATGCTACATTACGAGGTGTTGCCATTTAAATAGTCACAGAACACATTTTTCGAAACGAGTCGAACTTCCATATTTTTCTTAACACCAATAAGCTCTATAAACCAAAACTTCGCAGGTGTTGCACGATCAAAAATAAGTTTTTATAGTATTGTCCCCCTACAATAATAATAAAAAAGAAGAAAGAAGGTAACCTTTCTGCAAAAAAAGGTAATCCCCAAAATCCCCCCTATCCACGGACATTGGGCCCCTCAGAACACGAGTCAGACGGCTTTAGAACGCGTTTGATTTAATGTCGTCTGCTTTTTTCTTTTTTTCCTTTGAATGGAAGAAAATTGTAAAGAATTGAAGAATGGAAGGACATATTTACGATTGGAAAATAGGTCGTGTTGTGTTGGCTACAGTTGCTCCATCTATACCGTACTCCATCCAGGGGTGCCTACAAGGGGGGGTCAACGACGCAGACTGCGTCGTTGAAATTTTAGGGGGGGGGGTGAATTTTTTATAAAAATTATTAATAAACAGCCAATCTTGATAAAAAAAAACTCAGCTAACTCTTATTCTTACTCATTATCTGCCCCCCCCCCCCCCCCAGCCGGCGCAACACGGGGGCGGGGGGCTCAGAACTTGTACTCTGGCGAATTTTTATTTGGTTGAAAATAAAACACAAAGTGACAAGAAAATCAAAAGTGGCTCCAATTTTTTTTTATATTTTTGCCTTCAAAGAATAGGGATGGGTATTGGGTAACCATAATTCAAAGCAACACCAGAAAAAAAAGGAGTTATAAATTATGTTCGTTGGCGTCTACCAGACGATACGATTTCTGACAATTATTTCCAATAAACAATCCGATCACTGTAACAAAGTGTAAACACTCATAAATCTCACGCAGTTTATAAAACATTTCGGTGAATTGATGACGTTCGCATTATAGTTTGCCAATGGAATCAATGAGATATTCCCGCCATATTTTGCAGCTGGCTCATAAATCTTTCGAACTTAACTTTGTATAACAATTTTACGAATTAATGACCTTCGGATAGTATTTTTGACTTTTTCCCGCCAAATTAGACTCGAAGCCAAAATAACTAAATGATTGCTTTAGCATCAGTAGGAAAATACTTGTCGTCTTGTCTCAAATGTGACGGGTCTGGGTAATTGAATATAATTAAATATTGCAATTCCGAGTTTCACGGTAAGAATTTTGTTATATTTAACTTTAATTTTTTAAATTTTAGGTTTTTTTTTAAGTGAAACAATCTCTGTAAACATTATAAAATAATTCTGATGTGTTTGATAATGTCAAATGTGTTGTATTAAATAAAAAGCTATACCAAGATAAACTTTTTTTATGCATTAAGAATTGAGGGAATGAATTGGAAGCCGTTTTTGATTGGATCACGCGTCCGGCTATTTTTATTGTTTTAAAAAATAATATAATTACATAAATTTTGAGCGAAATTTTTACCAATTATTTAGATTCCGATAGCTTTGGCTGTAAAGAAAACCTTTTTAAAGGAAAATTAAAAATAGCTTGTAATTCCGTATTATAAAAGATATTCCAAAAGGTGCTTCCCTTTTTCGATTAAGGGCAACTCTGCTTTGACCTATCAGTAGAAAAATATTTAAGAAGAAAGTCAGTACTAGGGTTTTAATTCTTGGGATAAAGTTAAGTTACCCCATTCGATGGTACTTGAAATATCATTTTACTATAAGGTTTTCTATATACACCGTAAAGATGTCGTTAGAGGCTACTTTGGTTAGGTACTCCCATTAGCGCCCATATAAATAAAAAATCCTCACCGTTTTTTTTAGGGGTGGGGGTAATAATTTTCTAGGGGGGGGGGGGTGCGTCGTTAGCTCTGGGGGGGATCGGCACCTCTGACTCCATCTATACCGCATGGAAAAAATATGGATTAATATATTATTTTTATAGGTTTATGTTCGTAACACAACACAAGTTCAGTTTAAATTGTGTCCTCTAAAATTGGGATTTGTTCCTGTTGTAGTGGCACAATAAATAAAGTTTCGATCGGAAAATTTTCAAATTTAAAGCTTCAATAAGTTTATGTTGTTTTCATTGGCTTAAAAGTTCAATTTTATATTTTCATACAAACAAAATTTGACGATAATTTTCATTTCTAGGCCTATTTGAACTGCTAAGTAATAACTAAGAAGTAATTTTAATGCAATAAATTTTCATTAACTTTCTAAAAATTAGTTTTTATTAATTAACTTTCTTACAAAAATAATTTGTGCAAATAATTTTCATTTTCGTCAAAGAGATTGCAAAAAAGAAATAATTTAATTATTTCATTTAACTCATTAACGGCGACTTTGACACAAGACTTTTAAACTTTTTAACGACATTATTATAGATATCATAGTTAAAGTATTAGATTGGGTGATCACGTGACCTTCAATGCTAACGACGGGACGCGCATGGAGGCTTTTTAAGGGGGCAAAATTGCCGTTGTTGCTGCCACTTTAAGGAGAAAAATACTACGAAAAAATACCATTTATTTCTAAAATTACAAAAAAAAAAAAAAAAAAAATACTAGAAAAAGATTTAAAGTCACTAAAAAGTTTCCAAAATGCAACTAGTATTTTTACGATATTTTTTTTGTAATTTTAGAATTAAATGGTATTTTTTCGTAGTATTTTTCTCCTTAAAGTGGCAGCAACAACGGCAATTTTGCCCCCTTAAAAAGCCTTCATGCGCGTCCCGTCGTTAGCATTGGAGGTCACGTGATCAACCAATCCAATACTTTAACTATGATATCTATGGACATTACCGACACAATTAACACTTTTATTTCCGAATAAAAACGTCAACGTTTTTTTTTAGATTATACTTTCTTGTAATTCATTTGTCCAACATAAATTATTCAGGACTATGGTCTACATATGTGTGATCTTTTCTTTATTTTGATTAATTTATTTGGAAAGTTAAATTTTGCGTAGCAAAGTTTCTTGACAATCATCAATAATGGATTGTCTAATTTCCTAATTAATATTTTTATTAATTAGTTTTTCTAGCAAAAATACTTTTCATTGTTGGCCCATTTGAGGTAAAATCTATATCTATAAAGGAAATAGTCCTGACTGACTAACTAATTCACTGACTCACGCATCAAGCGTGAGGTCATATATATTTCTCAAAGAGATTCTTTGATTGTATGTTGGTATAAAATGTTTTGCTTTTATTTAAAAGCGAGGAATCTGACATATTTATTCTTTGAAATATAAATTAATCCAGCAAACGATAAGAAATAATTATTGAATTTTCGAAAGAAAATAAACGAAACTAGCCTAATTTAGCGTGTAAATGTTTAATATAGAATTAATTCTGTGTTTGGCGCCTTTTTTCCCGTTGAACACAAATGTTGTGTGGAAGCGGGTTAAGAGACAGATATTGCTACAAACCTACTGTTTTTTTTTTAATTAATGCTGATATCAGCATTGGGTAGATTATAGTATCCAGGGGGGTGTTGACCAGTGGAAAAGGGCACAAAATAAAAATTGACATAAAATACAAATCCCCGTCGTTAAGGGTACACCCAGAGCCGGATTTAGATTTTATGCGCCCCTAGGCCCGTGGTTTTTTGTCGCCCCCTCTTCACACCATCGTAAAGAAGGGAGAAATTTGACCTCAGAAAGGTCTTTGTGAAGATAATTTGTATTTTATTCTAATTCATCGTGAAGAAGTAAACTTAATTAAATAAAATAAATAAATAACAAATTAAATTAAATAACGCGCTGTAGATACACACTGGCAGCCAAGCGAAAGATTCGCCCGTCCAGCGTCACCTACACGAGGAAGGCGAACGGGACTTTTATTCGTGGAGAGCATGAAGATGTAGACATGTATTGTAGTCTATAACATTTTATGGAAATTTTCTGACAAAAAAAAATGCGGAATAATTTTGCGCCCCTCATCATGGTGCGCCCTTAGGCCCGGGCCTATAGGGCCTATTGGTAAATCCAGCCCAGGACCGCCAGGAGTATAAAGCTAGTTTTATTTATATAGCATAGATATTTCTGATGAATAAGATCGATGTCGAAGTATTTTTATATAAGAATTTCGAAATACTAGCAAAAACAAAGGTCAATGAATTGAGAAAAAGAAAAGAATTTAATCTTTAACAAATAAATTGTCGAACTTTGATTTGAAACAAGCGACTTAAATACAGGGTGAGGCAAATAAAAGCGGCCCCGGTCTAGAGATAGGAATACGTTGAAATGCTTGGCGAGAAAAACTCTTGAAGCCGCCTGAAAGCTTTCAAGTGGAAGATTATTCAATCGTGCAATGGTTTCACTTGACAAACCTGATTTTGCAATGGTTGGATTGGATTAGCATCACATACACATTAGAGTTACTCATGGACAATTGGCCAGTTCAGATCGTAGTGTGTATTGTATATGAAGACGGCTTCTTATGCAATTTTTTTTGTCTTGCAATCAATTTAGAATGTTTTGTAGTAACAAAAACAAAAAGGTCCGATTCTCTACGATAAATAACAACCGAAATAATCACTAGTGGGAACTTTTTTTTATCAGCTCTACAAAACCTTGTTTATATTTCATTTGAAGTAGCTTTTTAAACCATAGCGTAGTTGCCGGCAAATAGGTCGCCAAGCGTTTGTTTGAGCTTAATATTGAAGCGATCAATGGCTTCATGTTAGCAAACCTGTTTTTGTATTGGTTTTAACTTGGCAACATTTATGCCGTATTCTTATATCCACGTCGGGGCCGCTTTTATTTGCTTCACCCTGTAGTATAAAAACTATTGTTACTTTTCACTTCTTATCGATACAGTGTACAAGATAATCGTGATCAATAATCTAAAGAATATCCGACAACTTTTTGTAGTTCAAAAGGAAAGAAAGGTCAAGAATTATGTAATGTGTGATATTTAAAAGCAACATGTAATTTTTCTCTTTAGCTTCCACACTACGTTTATAATGTAAAAAGTGGAAGGTGTTATAATCGTTCAGTCCGTCTGTCTGTCACCCACTTTCATAGCCCAAACTACAAATGCTACTGATAAGTGTGATACGTCAAAAAATTCAGCGCATCGAAATTAGAAGACATTGAAAATCTCAGAAAAAAAAATCGAATTTGAAGTACTTTAATTATTTAAAAAACTGCAAAATTGAATGCTCATTTAAAAAGCATAGGAAGCCATTTTTATTAGAATTAAATCACCATTGCCATTCGCAACAATCGCCCGAGAAACTCAATTCTTCTAGACAATAAATTAAAGAAATTTATTTTTGTGACATCAATCAGTTTGAAATGATGTCAAATATATTTCACTAAGAAATTCTTTGTATGTTGATATGAAATGTTTTGGTTTTATTTAAAAGACTAGGGGTTTCCGCCCCCTGCTCGCTATCGCTCGCCAACCCCCGGAATTGCTGCGCAATTCCATTGGACGCTTCGCGGCCGGCATTTTTTGCATACAATTCTGCTTAATTTTAATTTACATTTTTTTTAATGCAGTTTGGAGTAGTTTCATTATTATTGTTATTAATAAATATTTAATTATTCTTCGAACTGTAAATAAATCGAGCAGACGATAAATAATATTAAGTTATTTGTGAAAGAATATTAAGGAAAATAGTTGATTTTTGGCTTTTAGAAGTTTAAATTATAGCTGGATGCTGTGTTTAGCGATTTTTTTTTCTAATGTGTGTAAATCTAGTGTAGAAACGATTGTTGATAATATTTACTGTTATGAACCTAGTTGTTTCCCGATTAAAAATTCAGTATTTAAGTAACAGGAAAGTAGGCTATTTTAGTTCTTTAAGAACTTCTTGTTTTATTTTAGTTTTTTTTAAAGCTACAAGATATTGAAACATGTTTCGGAAAGACACGATACATATTCTGATGTATAAGATTTTGCCAAATGCAAGTCGAGAAAAATATTTTACTAAAATTTAACTTTTTTTCTCGAAGTTTTACGTAGATTTTTTTTGCGGGGAATAATTTCGTGCCCTCTTCCCCAAATGAGATTTGGTGATATTCGGCTCAACTCGGGCCCCCCCCCCCCCTATGGCCCTCTCCCCCAAACGCATCATGTAATTTATGACGCCCCAAACCAGTTAATCGCTTTAAAATAAGAAAACATGTTTTTACCATAAAAATACCATAAAAATTTTAGCTGCATTTTGGAATCTTTTTAGTGGCTTTAAAAAAAACGTGAAACTCTTTGCTAGTATTCTTATGGTATGTTTTTGTAATTTTAGAATTAAATGGTATTTTTTCGTAGTGTTTTTCTCCTAAAACTGGTGGCAACACTGGCCAAATTGCCCTCTTATTCTGGTCTCCATGCGCGTCCCGTCGTTAGCATTGGAGGTCACGATCTGCCAATCTATAATACTTTAACTATGATATCTATGGTTTCTATGCACACAAACATAATCAGGCAGTGAAGGGTTTTTAAAATGAGACATGTGTAACAGTTGTGAAGGTTCATGTTCACGTGAATAGGTCGACAAGTTCATAGTCCACAATCGAGAGCACACGACTGTTTATCGGTCACCCCAGTTGTCGAACCCGAGTGATAAACCGAGCATTGTCTGTGTCACTCGCATTGTTCTCCCCCCTTAAGAATGTCTGCAGAACGAAAGTAAAAGAACGTAGAATTTACACCGTACCATGTTATTTTTTTTTAAAGCGGTCTGTCTATATTTCTTGGGGGTCAGGGCGGAGCGATACACTGTTAAAAATTAAACTTTGTGTTTGGTTTCACCATAATATTGGTTCCTAGTAACGGCTGTGTGGTGAAATGTTTCACCTTTTTTTCGGTGTTTGGTTGAACCATTTTACTGGATTTGGAAACAAAAACCTGAGAAATGGTTTAACCGAATACCAAAAATATGGTTTAACGTTTTACCACACAGCCGTTGCAGCTACTAGGAACCATATTTTTGGTGAAACAAATTGCCTAATTTTTAACAGTGTAGGTCTTGGCGCTCACCACCGTCCATCCTCGTCGCCAGGCATCAATGTCGCCCCTTCGACCCGGGGCTCTCCGTTTTAAATTTACTTTAAATTATTTTATTTTATCCATGTTATGAGAAACACACATTTATTATTTTCTTCAACACACCAAAAATATTATTTGAAGAACTTAGTGGAAGAACGTGCTAAGTGACATTTTGAAAAAAAAAATGAGATTTTTGTGTCAATGAACATATATCATTCCATCCCTTAAATACCAATAAAAAAATTGTCAACCAACAACAGGCCAGAGGCCCAGCAAGGTTGGTTCAAAATAAATCTAATACATTACCAGTTTCCAATGACTGTCAAGTTTCTTCTTAAAATCTTCTACTCTCTTCGAATGCACAACATAATCTGGTAAAGCATTCCACTCATTGACAACTCTATTGTAAAAATAATGTTTTCTTACCTCCCTTCTAAAGCTCGATTTGTTCAATTTCTGGTCATGTCCTCTGGTCCGGCTATTTAAGGCAAAACCTAAGCCCTCCCTGTTTTATGAACTTGAATAACTGAATTAAATCACCCCTAGCTCTAATATTTTCCAGGGAATACATGTTTAAAGATCTTAATCTGTTATCATAATCAATTCCAGATATACCCTTAATCATTTTTGTAGCCCTATGCTGAACTTTTTCAAGCAACTCTATATCTTTTTTGAGGAAGGGAGACCAAAATTGAACAGCATATTCCAGATGTGGCCTTACCAATCCCCTATACAATGGCAAAATAATCTCCTTAGATTTAGAAGTGATACTTTTTCTAATATATCCCAACATTCGATTGGCTTTCTTCTTTATATCATTCCACCTTTAAAGACAACAAGTTTTCCCTTTTCATAAATTTTAAGTTAAGTATATTTTTTACCGTTTGCAAAGTACCGCTTTTAACGAAGTGCAAACTAAAAACTTTAAAAGCTCATTTGCTCGTTTTCGCAATTTTGTCACTTAGCGCGTTCTTACAATAAGCCCTTCATTTATTCGAAACAATTTAAAATTGTAATATTTGACTTGTACCTCTACATTTAGCAGTCTTGGAACTTTTAAATGTGACGGCGAACTAAAAACATTCGATAAATAATTTTCTCAAAAGCATATGAAATTTAACAGAATCTTTCATTTCTTTAAATTTTTTTAAAAATACATTTGTATAGCAGCTCCTCCATATTTTAAATTTTAAAATTTAGTAAAATTATAAAGCTTTCATATTCAAAAAATAAAAATATATGCGTGTTGCTGGAAAACCTGCTAAACAGATGACGGATTTATATACGTCTGTATCCCTCAGATGGAAAAATGTTATCAAATTAAAAGTATTTTTGGAATGACACAAAGCGTTGGTTCTTCGGCGTTTAAAACGGACAATCATTAAAAAGTAAGTTTATGTATAAGTTGCTACGTTTTTATTTTAGAGATGCAACAGCCCATTAGTGGGCCAAGGCCTGCCGTGACCAAGGGCTCTGGGGTGCTAGGCATATGTCCCGGTAAGGTGATCAGCCTCACGCGGAATCCCCAGTGTTTAGTTCCCAAGCATGCTTGGTCCCATTTAATCGACCCACTTAAGGGATGAAAGGATGGGTCAACCTCACCCAATCCGGGATTCGATCCCGGACCTGTGGCGTGGCAATGCGAAGCACTACCACTAAGCCACTGGGCCTCTATTTTAGAGATAGCGTTGCAGTAACTATTTTTATTACAATTTTATATTAGTCTCATAAAATTGTACAATGGATAACTTTCACAAAACATCACCTTAGTGTTCTGTATTAGACTTTCAAAATTAATTAAACTTATGGTTAGTCCCATGGTGAAACGTATCATACTTGCCATTATCAGCATGAGCTTTGACAATATGAGTAGGTCATAGATATCATAGTTAAAGTATTAGATTGGCAGACCCCCAATGCTAACGACGGGACGCGCATGGAGACCAGAATAAGAGGGCAAAATGGCCAGTGTTGCTGCCACTTTAAGGAGAAAAATACGACGAAAAATACAATTTCATTCTAAAATTACAAAAAAATATCGTAAAAATATTAGCTGCATTTTGGAATCTTTTTAGTGACTTTAAATCTTTTTCTACTTTTTTTTTGTAATTTTTTAGTATTAAATGGTTTTTTTTTCGTAGTATTTTTCTCCATAAAGTGGCAGCAACTCTGGCCATTTTGCCCCCTTATTTGGCCTCCATGCGCGTCCCGTCGTTAGCATTGGAGGTCACGTGATCTGCAAATCTAATACTTTAACTATGATATCTATGGAGCAGGTGGACAAAGTATGCGATACCTTCTACTTATTACTTTAAAAAAAATGGCAGCTAAAAATAGAAACACGAAATGATGGTTCTTCGAAAAAGAACGTGCTCCTCCAACTTTATTGGACTCTGACGGATTTTGACTCGTGACTCACACGTGATTGAGCGTATCGTCCCTGTTCCTGCAAGCAACGAAAAAAGTCACTTAGAATGATTGTTTAAAAAAAAACCAAGAAGTTCTAAAAGAAATAATAAATAGCCCACTTCCCTGCTACGTAAATAGTTACAGATATTGTTATCGAAAAACAAGTAGGTTTGCAATAGTATAACTGTCACAAAGAACCGCTGCCAGACAAGATTTTATACACCTTATAAAAAAATATTTCGCTAAACACAGCATCCAGTTGTAATTTTAACTTTTAAAAGTCAAGATTAACTGTTTTCAGTAATTTTCTTCAGCAGATTAAATTGATATAAATATATTTTTTTTTATCGTATATGCTAAATTTATTTGTAGTTCGAAGAATAATTAGGCAAAATTGCTTGGGTCAAATCATAGCATCCGTTTTGTTGACATTTGACGTTATCTAAAAATATCGCCTTAAATGACGTTAGCGTCTTATTTTAGACCTAGAAATTTGTAAAAATTCGAAATTTCCGAAATATTTAGTAATAAAACATGTAACAACGCCGAATTGCATTAATTAAATAAAGAAATGTAAATTGAAATCAACTTCCTTGAAGGGAAAAAAAAATTAAACCGTTTAAAAGTCGTTTTAAAGTCAATGTCAAAGCGAGCACAGGGCATATCCTTATGACGTATTTCATGACGTTAATGACGTGCAGTGCATTGGAATGGGTATGTTTCAGGTATTGAGTGGCAACAGAAATGCTGAATGAAAATTGTAAATTCTTTCTCGACCCTCGATTTGTTTAGTTTAGTTTGAATTATCGTCACACTAGAGCTACACGAGAGCTATTGGCGACGGGCGTCGTATTTTAGAACCACAGTCAAGTGACGAGCCGACACCTGAGTAGGCACCCAACACGGGTTAAGGGCGACATCGTACGCAGCGTTGGGACTTTGGAGGATATTTAACGTGCACGGACATTTTTGACTGCACGGGCCGTTTATAGGTCGGCAGTTATTTTGGCGATGCCCGGACCCGAACCTGGGACCTTTCGCATGCCAGGCGGACGCCCTCGATTTGGGAATCAATATCATTAGGAACAGAGCACCAATCGGAGCACCGATTGAAGGAAGAAATAAGGAACGATTGCTGGAAGGAACTAAGTTATCTGAAATATGCCGCTTACAATGAGATAAGCGAGATGCATTATTTTAATTTTAAGAGGGACTGTCAGTCCCATAGAGCCAATGCATTAGTATTGAAATCATAACTTTCGCAGAAATATTGCTTTGCCATGTTATCCCATTTTCACCAGGTATGGGAATCATCATAACATCGATTTAAAACTAAATTGAAAAGTAAATAACACCCGGTTATTTAATTATCAATTGATCAAGTTTTAAAATGGTGTCGCCATCTGCTGTATGTTTTTGGCATTTTACAACTTCAAAAATATATAATTAAATAACTATATAACATTTTCGTTCCAAATTTGTTTCATTTCGATGTTATGTCGATTTTCATACCTGGGGAAAAAGGGCTAACATGGCAAAGCAATACTTCTGCGGAAGTTGTGATTTTAAAACTAATGCATTAGCTTTATGGGACTGACAATCCCTCTTAATAAACAATAAACTAAATCTAAATAAGGACTATTTTCGCAGCTGTAAGCAATTTTTTTGAAACACCCTTTAATTTAGTCTATCTTGTTCTATCATTTTAATTTAAGTATTAAAGAGAAAATTAATAAATAAATAACCGGGTGATATTTTCTATTCCAATTTGTTTTCACACATATTGAGATTTCAAAAAGTAAAGCATTTTGTCGATCTGGGACTGACAGTCCCTCTTAAAAAGAAGAAAAAAAAAATCATTTTTGCGAAAAATATTCCAGATTTCGTGTTAGTTGTTTTGTTTAGTTTAGTTTGAATTATCGTCGCACTAGAGCTACACGAGGGCTATTGGTGACGGGCGTCGTATTTTAGAACCACAATCAAGTGACGAGCCGACACCTGAGTAGGCACCCAACGCAACCGTTAAGGGCGACATCGTACGCAGCGTTGGGACTTCGAAGGATATTTAACGTGCACTCCCTCTACACGGGGTATTATTCGTCGGACATTTTGGCTGTACGGGCCGTTTATAGGTCGGCAGTTATTTTGGCGATGCCCGAACCTGGGACCTTTCGCATGCTAGGCGGATGCCTAACCGACTGGGCTCCCCAGCCCCCGTGTTAGTTGTTTTTGCTGCAATTAATGTACACTTGTACGGAAACAACATTGGGGGTTTACTACTTTCAATTACCTAATCTATAATAATAAAAGAAAGAGTTTGTCTGTGGATCGTAAAAGACCTACTTATACTGCCGTCATAAATTCGAAATTTTTAAGATAGATTCCCTTTAATACCAACGTGTGCACCTGAGGCTTAGTTTTTTCATATTTGTTCCATTTTTAGAGAAAATTCGAATTTTCTGAATAAAATACACCACTTTCGCTCAAATCCGATCATTTTTTTCCCTTTCGTGTTGCAATTCGACAGAAGAAATTAAATTGAACACACAAATTAATTAAAATTGAAATGGCTTTTATTTTCTTGCCATTACCTTCAGAAACTAAATTAATGATTTGAAAAATAATTGAACGCGCCAATGAGCTAAATGTTTTTTAAAAAAAACCAGAATGGAGGTTTTGACGTGAAATAACATTGTTATACAATTATAGTTAATTTTGAATTTATCAGGAAAATTGCGATGACAGTAAGTTCATATTGAGGAAGATTTTTGTGATATGAGGATGTGCATTTTATAGTGATGTATTTTTATTTTGGAATTTTGAAGCAATATAAGTAACGGGATTTTATTCTTTATAATGAACGGGAACAAAGGCAAAGCTTATTATCCTACAGCAAAATAAATGACACATATACTTGGATCGATTTGATATTCTTTTAGCCGTGCGAAGAACGGGTATTTATTTGTTAGTATGAAATATAAGGTAACGAAAATGGGGTTGGAGATCCGGAATGGAGATTACGGGTATTTCTACATGTCTTGGAGGGTGCTGATTCTAAAATTGTGGTTTTGAACATTGGTTCGTCTGTCTGAAACCACTCTACAGTTCGAACTAAAAGAGGTATACGGATTTTAAATTTGGTTTGGGAAAGTCCTCCTGTCGGACGTCATGCTAAGATTTTCGAGGCGCATGAAAAAAGGGGTTGCTTTAGAACTTGTTTGATTTTAAAGGTATTGAAATTACTTAATAGGGTATGTAATTATACCTTAAAATCCATTGATTTATTGAATGGTTAAATACACTGCTCACAACAATTAGGGGAATGCATGGTTTAAACCCTTTCACCCCAATGATTCCATTTGGAATCATCAGCTTGCGCGGGTGTTTTTTTTTCCTCACTAAGTTGAGCTCGCTCTTATTTATCGTTAGATGGAAGAATCATGTCTTTTGAAGAATTAAATAACGTTTGTTTTAATTAAATGTAAATATGAAAAACATGGTAAAATAAATTTCATTCCCAAAAAATTTTATGAAATAAATTGATCCTAAATTCTTCACGTATAGCATTCTTAGATGTTTAAAAATTGATTTTAACTTTTTTTTTAACAAATAAAGTTTAAAAAAAATTATTGTTATAATTTATTCAAAAGTTATGATTCCAATATTTCCCCCTTAAATTTTAGTTTAAAAAAATTAAGATTTTTTCTTCTGTTTTTAACCATTTCATTCTGGATGCATAACGAATCTATTTCACAAATTTTAGATTCTTAGAATAAAAATTAAGAAGTTGGAAGTGGTTAACAAAAGTACGCAAAGTGCCCCCTTAATTGTTTTGAGCCGTGTAGAATAAAAGGCTTCAATCATCCAGGTCCATTTCACATGCACAATTGCGGTAAATTTCACCGCGCTTCCAATGCCGAATGATTTGAGTGGTAATGTTAAAAGTCAATTGGGTCTTTCACATTTGACGAAAGCGGAAACCGTATTTGCGATTGTGCTTGTATTGTTGGTTGGTCGTTAAATCGTTGGGGTCCGAAGTCCTCTAAGTTCCCATAACCAAACAATACCTCTGGGGAGTGGGCAAGCCAATTCTGGGATCCTCTAGTTGGCCTCTGTCCTCTAAAATTAGATGGATCCACTTATAGTGTTGTCTGTTGTGGTCTTGTCTTACTGGACGAAGTTTATAAGCGGTCGCTGACCAAGCACACAAACCTGAATATATATGTCTACCAACCAACCAAGCAACTACGGAACCGTTCTGTCTGACCTTGTTTTCTTCTCTGAAAGGGTAGCCGTAGCTATATCATATAGCTTTTTAAGGTTTTAAAGGTATTGAAATTACCTTCTTAGGTAAATAATTACCTTTCAATGTATTGAGTGGTACTAATTGAAAGTCGTGTAATATTACACACTCCTAGTTTTAGTTTAGCTAAATTGTAGTTTAACTAAAACTACGATTTTAATAGTTTATTGTACAATAAACGAATTTTTAAATCTTAATGAAATGCCATCCTTTCCAATTTTTTTTTTTCGTGTTCTTAAATAAGCTCTAATGTTTCAGTAATTTACATGGACCGGTTAAAGATTTGCCGCTTTAGGCTACGATGATTTGCGTCACAATATTTCCGGGGAAAGTAGGTGGTTAGCTGCAAAAAAAAGGTGGAATGTCAAATAGATACACATATTAGAATCATCTAGTGCCACACTAAATCGTAAGAGGCGAACTTTACTGTTCTACTATTTTTCTTTCCTAATCAGGTGTCGATTCCGGGACTGTTTGGTGCGAAATTATGCGTCGTGACCATGTTGCGCGATAAGCTTTTAAACATTAATTAGGTTCGATAATCTTAAAACTCAAATTTTTCATGCCGCTTAATGGGTCGTAAAATTGCCGCCAAAAATTCGCCGCTATAGCTCAGCCTACTTAGCTATCAGAAATCCAGCCCTGCATGGGGGAAAGATTACTTACCTAATAACGAACACTCGCGTCAGGTCGCAATGAGTTACGATAGTCGATTTTACACCTGTAAAATTTTACTCATTATAACTGTTTATCTTCTGTTCTTTTCTCAAGTTTTATTGCAATCTTTATTACCTTTTATTTCACATGACAGGCTTTTTCAAACACTCAGTGCAAAAGCACTGATATGAATCGTATGAAAACCTAAAAATCGGGTACATTTGCACTTTATCAGGCAAGATTGGTTGGTTGGTTGGTAGACATATATATTCAGGTTTGTGTGCTTGGTCAGCGACCCGCTTATAAACCTTCGTCAAGTAAGACAGACACAACAGACACACATAAGTGGATCCATCTAATTTTAGAGACAGAGGCCAACTAGAGGAACCCCAGAATTGGCTTGTCACCCAGAGGTATTGATTTGGTATGGGAACTTAGAGGACTTTCGGACCCAACAGATTTATTAACGGCACGTACTCCGCATATACTCGGTAGTCTTCAGTGGTACGGACTCGATCGCAGGACCTTCCGATCCGAAGCTGACCACTAGGCTCACTACGGCCCAGGCAAGATTTATAGGAGGTATTTATTTGTGGTTGTGTACTGTTTCTTGTTTACTTTGAATTGCAAAGTTTTAAAACCAGATTCTGGTTGAATAACGTTGCACTAGAGCTATTGGCGTCGGCGATCAAGTGACGATGTCGCCATCTGAGCTGGTATCCAATAACGCATCAATGCTTATCGACATTGCACGCTGAGTCAGGACTTTTTTAGTTTTGGTTAAACCAAAGAGTTCTATAGTAGGGTAGAGACTGAACCTGGCAACAGCACCATGGACCAACACGGAGACAACATAGGGTGGCATGTGGGGCCGATGGCCGAGTGGTTTGGATAGCAGGCCATAACGCTATCAGTCCGCGCGCTGTACCAGGTGCGGGTTCGATTCCCGCCTTTCCCTGGGTGTACTTCTCAGTATCAAAATAACTAGCACTTTTGCCACTCTATTCGGGCTCCGTAGTGAGCCATGGCTGCCGATGGCATATCAGTACGAGTCGTTCCTCTACCCTATTATAGAACTCTTTGGACGATACTTAGCTTTACTACTTTGGGCCCAACTTAGCTTTAAAGGAGACTTCTTTTGAGTATATATTTAACGTGCACTCCCTCTACACTGGATATTATTCGTCGGACTTTTTGGCTGCACAGACCGTTTCAGCTATTTTAGCAACGCCCTGGATCAAGGCAAGCGCCTTAACGTCTGAGCTCCCCACCCCAAGTTTATCCAGATTCTGGTCGGAATTAGCGTTGCACTACAACTACTGGCCTCGTTATTTTGAGCTGTAAAAGTGAAGAGGCCGACACCTGAGCTGGCATCCAACGCGACCTTATAGCGATATCGTACGTGGCGTCAGGACTTCCTTTTGTTCCGGTTGAATTGACGTCGCACCAGAGCTACACGAGGACTTTTGCCGACGGGCATCATATTTTAGAACCCAGGTCAGGTTTAATTTGAATTATCGTCGCACTAGAGGTACACGAGGGCTATTGGCGACGGGCTTCGTATTTTAGAACCACAGTCAAGTGACGAGCCGACACCTGAGTAGGCACCCAACGCAATAGTTAAGGCGACATCGTACGCAGCGTTAGAACCCAGGTCAGGACTTTGGGCGACCAAGACAAATTTAAGGTGCATCAGTCCCATATACACGACCCTAATTAGTGGGAACTTTTTTTTTGTTCAGCATGATCCATTCATTAGGATGGCCTGGGAGAGGACAGAACCCTCAAAGACATGAATTTATGCCTTTGCAATGCCGGTGTTAAATTGCAAGGAAAAGTTTACCCATAAATGTAACAATGTAAAAAGTAAATTTTTTTTTATAGCAATGGATAGTTTTAAAAAAGATATATAGTCATGGTTACAAGTAAAAATTCCGAATGTTCGAGAAAATTAAGGAAAAAACATTTTTTTAAATTTCATCTGTCATTTGCAACAACTATTGCAATGATTTTATCTTCATAATCTATGTTACATTAGTTCAAGTTTAATGTCATTTTTGAAAAATTAGGTATTTTTATGAATTATATTCACCTCTCATCATTTATAATAAAGTTGCTGTAAAATTATACAAAATATATCTACCATACAACGTGAGGTCAGCAAAATTGGTATTACATAAGATTAATTAGGCCAGTATTTCGGAAGCCCGGGTGGCCTAGTGGTTAAGATCGCAGACTATTACGCTATCAGTCTGCGCACTGTACCGGTTGTAATTTCTCTCTGTGTCAGTAAAAATTCTCTTACATGAGAAAGGTTTATAAGCGGATCTCTGATCAAGCACACAAGCCGGAAATACATGTACCAACCAACCAGTATTTTCGTAAGGTAAGGTAATCGTTTCCGGCTGTCTATTTCTAGCCTCCTTCAGGAGCTTTAATACAGCCATTAACGGCTCGTAATTTAGAACCCTGGTCAAGTGACGAGGTCGACACCTGAGCGGGCACCCAACGGAACTTCGAGCGACATCGTACGCTAACGCCGTCGGGACTTTGGACTCAACAGATTTAACGAGCACGTCTGTCCCTGTGTACTCTGGCCCATCCGTGATGAGGATTTTTTCTACTATTTCCAGCACGGATCCGATTTATAGGATGACTGGCAGTAGGTGGGATTCGAACCCCCGCACTCCTGAGAAGGTTGAATCTCTAGGCCTCTGAACTCTTGATGCCTTAACCACTCGGCCACGGACGGGCCCCGGTTTGGTTAAAGTTAGGTTAAATTGCACTAGGTGCTATTGGCAACGTACGAGCCGACACCACCTGAATAAGGCTAGGTGTAATTATAGTAACACTAGAGCTGCACGAAGGCAATTGGCCTCATAATTCAGAGCCACAGTCAAGGGACGAGCTAACACCTGAATCCCACCCAACTTTTAAGGGCGTCATCGTACGCAGCGTCGAGCATGCACTCCCTCTTTACGGGGTATTATTTGTCGGAAATACGTCGGGCCATTTATAGGTCAGGTTAGCAGTTATTTTGGGCCCAACTGAACTTTTAAAGGGCGAAAAATGACTTTTGAGCATATTTAATGTGCTCTTCCTCTACATTATTCGTCGGACTTTTTGGCCACACAGGCCGTTTCACAGGTCATCAGTTATTTTGGCGATGCAATGGCACGAACCTTTCGCATGCAAGCTCCTTGCCGACTGGGCTCCCCATCCCCTTTGTGTCATTAACACTGCTTCAAACTAAATAAAAGCTTGGCTGCTTCAAACTACATAACAGTACCCGGCGATACCACACAATAATTAGGCATTTTAGAAGAAAATAAAATATTTATTTTCAAATACATCTGTACAAATAAGTCAGTGTCTTTCTGTAGCTGACTTCTCATGTTGTGTTTCTTCTTCGTGAAAGAAACAATCGTCGTTCATCGTGAAAAGGAACAACAGAAAATACATTAATACATGGGTAGCCACAAAACAACGCTTTATTACCACCACAATTCGAATCCTTCTGCGAGTAAAAACCAGACTTCAAGTGAGAATTCAATAAGGATTAAAAATATATATACAGTACATTCAAACCAACTGCTTTGCACTCAAATTTAAAACAGATAAAAAAAATGAAGATTACAGGGGAAAAACCGCTTAATTTCGTAGAAAACTTTCCTCATCAGGCATCTTTGGCGATGATAGCGAGTAATCGCCTAAACTGGCGTAAGGAAACATTCTCATTCTTGTGATCTATTCCTCACTGCAACCTGAATTCAGTCGCGTTTTATTCAAAGACTGTTATATCAATAAGCTTAAAAAGTACGATTGATTGAAAATCAAGAATTTTTCTAAAACAATTAAGAGAATTTTTAAGATTAACAAATTAATTGAAAAGTTCTAAACCACGACTTTTCCACCTACCGAGATTGGCGAAATTCACGCGATGCACGATTCCGACGCTTGGACCAAGCGAAGAAAGAGAGAAACCGGTTTCCTACCGCCAATGTCCGCCAAGCAGACACAATTACGGGTCGACTCCTAATAAATTAAGCGGTTCTTCTCCTGTACTCTTCAAATGTAAACACAAATAAAGATTAGAATAGTAAAAGTATTTCGGAGTTGAAAGGAATTTTGTCAGCAATGACGGTGATACAAATAATGGTAAACAAAAGATACCAGAAATATTTGACATTAGAAGCGCAGAAATACCTTATTCTTTAGTTAATGGAATTTTGGGTTAAGTCAGGGGTACCCAACCGGTGTTACGCGTACCACTTGTGGTACGCGGGAAAATTTCAGGTGGTACGCGTGAGTGATGTGAGCAAAATGATGCTATTAATAGCTTCTGTACGCTCGAACAGTGAGCACTCAAGAATATTACTCATTTTTCATAAACATTAACATTGAGAAATCTTTAATTAACTTCTGGATCGGATGTAAAACCTATACTCTTAAAACAAACGAGCGGTTTTAACTCAGTCTGAGTTAATTTCCACTCCTTTCCGTGCCGAAAATGCACTTCCCCTATAGGAGTGGATTTCACTCTTTTTCGGAGTGGGTAAAAGAAATAAAAGAAAACAATCTGCGTCCTACACTCTTAAAACGAGCGGTTTTAACTCAGTCAGAGTTAATTTTCACTCCCTTCCGGTGCCGAAAATGCACTTCTCCTATAGGAGTGTATTTCACTCTTTTGTTTTAAGAGTGCAGTACCATTTGAACTTCCGGCAAAATCTGCTACTTTAATGTCATTTGTTACGAGTTACTTGTGTGAGAGTGGGTTTTCTGAACTCTTGTACATGAAAAAAAATTAACAAAGATGCAGAATAAAGTGTTGAAGAGGACTTAAGAGTGAAGATAAGTTCCATCACTCCTGATGTTGATATTTTAATAACGAGCAAACAACATACAACTTTCTCACTAAAGTCTATAAAAGCATATTTTGTATAATGATTAATTTTTTGCTGTGTTTGTACTATTTTTTTATTTGTATAATTGAATGTATTTAGACCTACGGTAATATAATTATTACGTTTGTTAAAAGCAGCTATATTTAGGTCTGGTGGTACGCCAAAATTTCTCGAAATAAGTCAAGTGAGGTGCAAAAAGGTTGGGAACCTCTGGGTTAAGTCATATGAAATCTAAATTTAAAAAAAAAATTTAGAAATTGCATGTAGCTGTGTCGGAAGGACAAGGAATTTTGTCAGCATTGCAAGTGGACACGACAAAAATGTTATCTTATTTGTTATAATCTTATTAGTTACACTTTAGGGATGGAAAACCGAGACCGGTTTTTTGCCCTCGGTTTTGACTGAAAAACCGTTTTTTTCATAAGGCCGGTCTTAACCGGAAACCGGTTTTCTGCGGGGAAAACCGTCTAAAAACCGGAAATGGGTTTTTTCTCAAAACCGCCATCAGCGTTTTTCTTTTAATTATATATATATTTTTTAAAAATGTTAGTTTAGCACTATGTTAACGGCATAGATAGCAAATGGGAGGAATTCATTAAAAAAAAAAGGAAATAGAGATGGAATAATGCAAAGCTTAATAAAAACTCAAAATGATTAGAAAAACCGGAATAAAAAAAAAGAATTATAATTTTAAATAATAAGAAAGTAAGAATTAGGAAGAGGAAGAAAACCTAGAATGTAGTTTTCAACAAAACACTTTAAACATTTAAAATTGACTGTGTAAATTGTTTTTTTTTTTAATTCGAAAGTAAAGTTTACAAATTGATTTTTTCAATTAATTAATAAGAAACTGAAAACACTTTTTTAAAAAATAGAAAACCGTTTTTTTGCCAATTAAAAACCGGTTTTTAAGGTGCGCTAAAACCGGGTCGGTTTTACCGGCGTTGTAAAAAACGGTTTTTGAAAAACCGTTTTTTTTGAAAAACCGCCATCCCTAACGTGTTCTAATTTGGTTGGCGGCGAGTATATATAAATTTAATTTTTAACTTAAAAGTCTGAAATTTTATTGATTGAAGATAATCTGAAAATCACTTTTCATCATTTGATTGCAGGTATTGGTCATTTACTCGTATAAAAAAGGCCGAAGCACAAGGGTTAAGGCAGATTTGGAGTTTTTTAAGCCATAAGTTTTAAAGGCATTTTGCATAGATATTTATCATTAAGAAGGACTGTCAGTCCCATAGAGCTAATGCATTAGTTTTGAAATCACAACTTCTGCAAAAGTATTGCTTTGCCATGTTTTCCCCTTTTCACCAGGTATGGGAATCATCATAACACCAATTTAAAACAAAATTAAAAAGAAAATAACATTCGGTTATTTAATTATTAATTGATAAAGTTTTTAAATGGTGTCGCCATCTGCTGTATATTTTTAGCATTTTAAAAATTCAAAAATATATAATTACATAACTGGATAACATTTTCGTTTCACATTTTTTTTTCATTTCGATGTTAAGTTGATTCCCATACCTGAGGAAAAAGGGCTAATAGGGCAAAGCAATACTTCTACGGAAGTTGTGATTCTAAAACTAATGCATTAGCTCTATGGGGCTGGCAATCTCTCTTAATTACAACAAATTGACAAAGCTTTTTTGTGCCTTTATAGCACAAAAAAAGGATTTTTTAAGGCAGATTTTGGAGGTCTTGGAAAAAGGTTTTTCGGCAATACATCTTAAAGGCATTTTGCAGAGATATATTTGTTATTAGTTACAACAAATTGACAAAGCCATTTAGAGCATTCATAGCACACAAAAAATATTTTTAGGGCTGAAGATATCATTTTCCATTTAAATTAATGTACCATCAACAAATATTAAACCTAAATTTAAACTAAATATATATTTACTTGAAAACCCCAAATGCATGTATAAAAAATATATGCGTAGGATTTTGCTAGGGTTTCAGAAGATGGTTCTGTTTGAATTTTAAAATTTTTTAACTAATTCTTTTTATTTGTTGATAATATATTAACAAATCCCTGTTGGTATATAGCATATTGAACAATGGTTGCATTGATAATATAATAGTTATTTAAGCAACTAGTGCCGAAAATAATACTTTATTAAGCAAGTGGCTTTTATTTCACGAGACCGTAGGTCAAGTGAAATAATGACAAGAGCTTAATAAAGTATTATTTGGCACGTGCTTGCTTACAATATTTTTTATAATAACGTGCAAAAAAGTATTTTTACCAATGAGTGATTTTCATGACATCATTTAGTTTCCATGGCGATATTCGGAGGTTTATACTATTGATAGTGTTTTGGCGTGAAATTTGTGTTCTTACTTTTGTCTTATTTAATTTCCTTTAATAATTTTTGTAGTACTTGTAGTTTTCATGGAGATATTAGAAAATGCAAAAGTAATGAATCAATAGAAATACGTGAGTTTCATGACATCATTTAGTTTCCATGGAGATATTCATGACATCATTTTGTTTTTCTACCAATCAGATACTCTTATTTACTTTACCGCACTAGTGCCGAAAGTACTACTTTCGCACTGTCTGTGACGTAAGCACGTAAAGTGTCATTTTCGCAACGATTTATGAATGAATATGATATAAAAAAGTGAACTTTTTTGCACGTTGTTATAAAAACACATTTAAAATATTATTCAAATGTTTGCTTGGCAAATATTTGTACCATAATAGCTCCGTTTTAAAATGAGGCAAATGATGGATATACTAAAGTTTCATATTAATGAAAAAATAAATGTTAGAACAAGTGTTAAAATATATAAAGTAATGTATAATTTTTTTTTAATAGTAGTTTATAAAAACTTACAATACAAAGGAAAACTCTTAAATTTTTTAAAAACATTAATTTGAAAAAGAGCCTTTCAAGGCAAATAATTACTCAATGATTCTTCAGACTTAAAACAATTCTAAAATTTTTATCATGAATACAATCACATTCAAAATCAAAATGGGGTTCCAGAAAAAAAAAAAACTGATTCTGGCAGCACTGTTTGAATACAAATACGAGTTCAAATATGAAAATCTTCCACTCCTACATTTTACATCATACATATTTCAAGCCAGGGCCGGATTTCTAAATAGGCTAAGTAGGCTGTAGCCTAGAGCGGCCAATTTTTTGGGGCGGCAAATTTTACGACCAATTAAAAAGCGGCATTCCGCATAAAAAGTATTATAAATATACGAATATTTTTAAGAAAGAAAACAAATAATTTACATTAATGCGTAAACCGTAAACGTATATATAGTATGAATATTTCGTAGGGCAATTGTACCCCTCCCTGATTCCGAAGTTGAAAGAAAAATAGTAGAACAGTTTAAAAAATTCGTCTATTTCGCTTTGGATTTAGTGTGTAAAGGTACTTAGATGATTCTAAAATTAGTATCTATTTTTAACAGAACATACCACCCTATTTTGTATTTAACCAGCTACCTTTCCCCGAAGGGGGAAAATATTGTGACAGGGGCGGCAAATCAATCGTTACCTACAGGCGGCAAACCTTTAAATCCGGCCCTGTTTCAAGCTATTTTTATTGTTTCATGATGACATTCTCAGGGTTCATACTCTAAGATAGTGAAATTCGGGAGTTTCTAAGGAGCCTTTCAGGAGTGCAGCAATGTAAATTCAGGAGGAATAAAATTGAATATGTTTGGTTGGTTGGTCGAGCTGGATTATCGCTCCGCCTAATTGAATGTTTGTTTAGTATGGTATTAGTCTAGTGACTTCACTGCACTTTGAATGATGAAACAGAGGGGCAATTTTTAAAAAAAAAAATAGTGGGGTGCATTCTGGGACATTAAGTATTATCACGATGTCCAAACTCTATTTTTCTACTGCGAATGCACAGTAGACTTATTTCAAATGACGTACGGGAGAAAAACGACAGAAAAAAAGAAAACAAACGATTCTTGTTATCAATTTTTTCAGGAGAGGGAAAAAAATATTAGGAGATGAGACAAATTTCAGGAGTTATAATGGCCCTTAGAAGAAAAAATGAAATTTCAGGATTTTTTCAGGAATTTCAGGAGGTGTACGAACCCTGCATTATTTAATGGGGTTGTTTCATGTTGTGAATGGCAACAGCTCCAGCGGTCTTGTTTATATTTTTTTTGTCTCGAATTACTTTTGTTTTGGTATTCCAAAATGAGTTTTCTAAGAACATTTTACTTATTAAATGTTTAAAATGCCAAGTTCTTGCTGTGCTGTTGGTTGTTCAAATCAATTGTTAAAGACAGCTTGCGTAGAAAGATAAGTTTTTTTCATCCATGACTGTCATTTTGAGAGAGTGAAACTGAAACAACCACTCAAATTGCAGGAAACAGAAAAATGAAAACAAGATTGTTACATCATCTTACAAACATTCCCATCCTCAAAATTTGAAATATATATTTTTAAATAATAACTTGTAGAAAGTACACAGGTTAAGATCTTTCCCATTTCATTTTTATAGGATATAGTTGTTTCACAGAGGATCTGAAACGTATTTTTACGATATTTTTTTGTAATTTTAGAATAATTCTAAAATTACAAAAAAAATATCGTAAAAATACTAGCTGTATTTTGGAATTTTTTAATGCCTTCAAAAAAACGTTAAATGCTTTTATAGTATTTTTATGGTATGTTTTTGTAATTTTAGAATTAAATGGTATTTTTTCTTGTAGTTTTTCTCCTAAAACTGGTGGCAACACTGTTGAAAGACATCAAAATAGACATGAAAACAAAACCGCAGAGCTATTGCCAGATCCTCCGTGAAACAACCCCATTAAAACTTAAAATATATTTAGTGCAAATTTTTCAAGAAGCAATTTTTAAAAATATTATATATTCCCATTTAATTTTTCTAGGATTAAAATTGAAATGTAATGCAATTTTTACAAACACAAATTATTTCAATAAAAAATCTTAAAAATTACACATCAAATATATATTTCAGCTTGAATACAATCGTTGAAATCGCAATTTACATTGTAAATGTTGTTATTCAGATTTATATATTAGATAACAGTAACAATTCCATTATAAACAAAATAGGACTATTAGTTAAAAGTCTTTTGCATCCGATTTCAAACCACTAAAAGATACTTTTTACAAATATATACAATTTCATATAAAAACCCTAGAGAGAGCAGTAGATTTCCAAAATCAGCATTCTTACCAATATTTTGCATAAAATTTTCTGGAAAATAAGTTTTTACCAGAAAATCACTGGCCTGCTGATTTTTAAAAGACCTGGAAACCTCCGTTCTAGATTCATTAAAAAAGATAATTATTTTTTTATTTAACTTTTTTGTTGCTTGATAGATTTACTTGACTTACAACCAAAATAGCTGCAGAACAGTGTGACAATCTAACACTGTTAATAAACACTAATAGCAAACTTACTACATTTTAACAGAAAGGGATAAAATTGGAAGTTTGATCTGTAAAGGGAACAGATCTCTACCCAATAGAAACTTTTAAATTTATTCCTGAATAACATAGGCGACAGATCCTCAAATTCAGGCTCCAAAATGTAATCAATTTTGAAGCCTTTAAAAAAAAAAATAGAATGTATAGAGATCTGCTACATACCATACAGGATCCTAAAATAAAGTCACCAAAATTTCCCCCAAATTTATAGGTAATAATTTTAACCTAAGGTAACAATTTTTTTGAAATTTCTACACATTTCCCTCTTTTTTCATAATAAATTTTTTTTATTGATACCCAACAAGTTGTAGACATTTCAGGTATATAATAACTAAGTCTTTTATACAAAAGGATACTCAATACAACAACTTGTTCTAAAGTGCTGATTAAAAAAATCAAAGTGCGTTTCTGAAAGATATTAATCAGGGCTCGAAAAATCTCAGAAATTTTACCCGTCCTCAAGGACGGCTTGCCCAACAATGTACCCGTCCTCCTTTGAAACTAACCCGTCTTACTTTAATTATACCTAAATAGCTTCTGAATAAATAAACAAATAATTTTGTTTTATTTTTTCTGCTCAGAAATGTGAAAGGGGTTTTCCAGTTAGGTAGAAGTTCATAATTGCGTTTGATGTTCCTTGTTTAAGACCAATGCATAATGTGTTTTGTCGTAATTGTTAATTCCTTCGTTGTTACAAGTCCAAAAGCACATGCAACGGAGCAACTTTTTTTGCTTTACCGATTACTTGAGCATGCCAGGGTTCGTACTCTATCTATGATAGTGAAATTCAGGAGTTTTTCAGGAGTGCAGCGATGTAAATTCAGGAGGTATCGCAAAATAAATTTGAATATGATTATTATTGTATTGGTCTAGTGACTTAGACCGAGAATGAAGGAAACAAGGGGTGTAAATGTTGTGGAAAATTTGAGGCTTCGGTGTAAAAGCTAAATCCCTATGTTTTTTTTTTGGGGGGGGGGACGCCTTTTTTGGCGATTTTTTAACTTTTCGTGACCTTTGTTCTAATTTAATGACTTGGTACACATCCTGATAAAGTACAGGAGAAAACCAAATGAGAAAGGAGAAAAACGATTCATGTCGTCAATTTTTTCAGGAGAGGGGGGGAAATATCAGGAGATGACACATAAATTTCAGGAGTTATAAGGGCCCTTTAAAAATAAAAATGAAATTCAGGAGTTTTTCAGGAATTTCAGGAGGCGTACGAACTCTGGCATGCGCATTTGGTCTGATGGGAATCAACAGGATTTTTAGATTAAAAGGTCATTTTAGAAGTGAGATCTAGATACTTGTAAGATAACACAAATTTTAAATGTATCACAAACATTAAAGGGGAAATGGCCGTCCACGAGGACGGAGGGATCGAGTAATTAGTTGTCCTCGAGGAATTTTCGACCGCAGAGGACGGGAGGACGGGCGGTTTTTCGAGCCCTGATATAAACATTACTTCAATTTACATGATTTTATCTCTACTTAGCTATTTTGAAAAATACAGAAATTTCAGTTATTCTGCTGACACATTGACTGAACATTTATATCAAATAATAAATAGTAAATAACACTAATAACTTGCAAGGGCAAAAAATAACATATTTTTAAGAGTATTATTTTTGCAGACTACCGTATATACTCGTGTATAAGCCGAGAAATTTTGGACAATTTCAGTGCCGTAAAAATCGGGGTCGACTTATACACGAGACATCAAATTTCCAAAAAAAAAATCCCATGTCCTTAAAATAAAACTAAATTTCAATCAAACTTAAGGTTTAGATACTATCTATTAAAAATAAGGACCCAAAAGCGGTTAAATCTTGAAGATGAAATAAGATTGGTATCTATTCACGGGTTACCGATTTTGGAAGGCTATTTGGTTTAAAAATGGGGGGGTCGGGTTATACACGGAGTCGGGTTATACACGAGTATATACGGTAATTGGAAAAACGGGAAAGACAACCAATCTGTTTTATTTAATTATAAAGATCATATTAATAAAAAAAAAGTTAATGATACTATTATTCAATGAAACTTTTCTAATTTTGTAATTAATAGCAAAAATAAAATAAAACATCTTTTAAATATAGTTTAATTAAATAGGGTTTAAAAAAGCCAATCAAATATAAAGTAAAATTTTCACAAAGTGAATTACACAACAATATCAAAAGCAGTTTGATCATTAAAACTGCAGTTGGTGAACATTTTTAAGAATTAAAATTTAAAATTACAAAAATAAAAATTTATAAATGGAAATCAAATAGTTTTAAAAAGTTAAAAATAGTACCGTTTAATGACTTTCAATGGCATAAAAGCTAATTAGCATAAAATGTTCTTAATAACTGTTAGCTTGCAATCTTAAACTAACAAAATACATTTAAAATATCAACAATTATAAGGAAACTAAAGATATTTTCAATAATACTAGTGCATTAAGACATTCTATAGACAAAAACTTTGCTGAAAAGAAAGATTCCAAAATCAATCACACGGTTCTTTTCAAATGTAAAAACATCACAACTTTCATAATATATGAAAAAATAAATTCTTGTATTTGAAAACATGTGTTTGGAAATACAGTTGCAGTTAAGTACCAACAATGAGAGTTTTCATTCACTTTCATTGCTTTTCCGCTCGAGTATTATTTACATATTTTGTAATGGGATCTAGGAACAAATACAAAATATTGTCGTCATGTCTCACCAGAAAAATAAAAATAACAATTTCAACCACTTATAGGTCAGTTTTCAGGGTTGCCATTCTTATTCTTTGAATAAATAAGACAAAGTCTGAATTTTTTTTAAATGTCATAACTTCACATTTTAAAAATAAAAAAAGTTTTCTTTAGCAAGATTTTGTTAATTGCTTGAATAAAAAAATTATGAAAAAATTTTATGCAAAGCATAAAAAGAAACACATAAAAGTTTGTTTCTTGATAAAAAAAATCTCAGTGTTTTAAGAATTATTTTTTATTTAAACAAAAAAAAAAAAAAATTGAAATTTACATTACACATATTTTTTTACATAAAACATCTGGAAATTCAGATATGTAAAATAGAACAATTTCAAATAAAAGAATATTGGAAAAAAAATCAATATTACAATTACTAAAACCACAAAAATTAAAAACCATTGATAAAATTTCAATGAATGATTGATTACTCAACCATTTTTGGACATACAAAACATTTCAACAGGTATTCTCTGACTCTTCAAGGTACTTTTTAGACCTAAAGTGGCAACCCTGTTTTTCCCACAGACCATCTTACTTTACTCTCGAGTGGCAACCCATGTTTGTGGCCGATGCCGTTAACTAGGAATGGGAAGGCTTGGTGCCGATGGCAGCGTTCATCACCTCATTGAAGGAGGACTCGAAACACTCTTTCAGCTCGGCATAGCTCACTACAAGAACGTTCAGCTCGTCACGAGCCATCAGGCAAATCTTCTCTGAGACACCTGCATCCAGCTGTTGAGAGGGAATAAGAAGGTAGAACAAATATGAAGCCAAATTACTAATGATTGGAGTAATGTGTTACTAGTAACAGTAACTTTTTCTTGGTAATGAAGTTACAAAAAATTTCGTATGACAATTTTGAAATGATTTGGTTTAGTTTAGTTTGAATTATCGTCACACTAGAGCTACACGAGGGCTATTGGCGACGGGCGTCGTATTTCAGAACCACAGTCAAGTGACGAGCCGACACCTGAGTAGGCACCCAACGCAACCGTTAAGGGCGACATCGTACGCAGCGTTGGGACTTTGAAGGATATTTAACGTGCACTCCCTCTATACGGGGTATTATTCGTGGGGCATTTGTGGCTGCACGGGCCGTTTATATGTCGGCAGTTATTTTGGCGATGCCCGGACCCGAACCTAGGACCTTTTGCATGCTAGGCGGACGCCTAACCGACTGGGCTCCCCAGCCCCCAATGTGTTACTAGTAACAGTTACTTTTTCTTGGTAATGAAGTAACAAAAAAATTTCGTATGCCAATTTTGAAATGACTTTTTTTAAAAAATTGAATAAAAAAATGTGTTAATTAATTCAAATTGCAGCATTTTGTTTGTACTTATGTTTCTTTAATCTTGATTTTCTTTGAAAAACGGAATAAGATGGTTAAATTACAATTTTTAGCTTGACATATCTTTGACTTATAGCTAGAAGTTTTGAAAAGCAACAGTGAATAAAAAAAACTATTTGGATTATATGTGCTGGACAAAAAATAAACAAAACAATTTCCTTCATTTCAAACATTTTACATTAACCATTTTATCTAAAAAAAACTCCATAAAACATCTTTAAAGCTGGTGTGAGCACCAATTAAATCTATTAACTTTAGAGAGCTTATTTTTATTAAGAGATTCAGTACCTTGTTTATGACAAATAAACATAATTTCCTTTATTTGGAAAGCTTTACTTGATTTTGCATAGAAAAAGTATAAAACACCTTTAAACCGGGTTTAAATGCAAATGGAGATTATTTTGGTTAAGAGAGATTGAGTACCTTGTTCAAACACTGTACAACATGAGCTGTGTCTACCCAAGGTCTTCCGTCCTCCGTCACTTGATGGAACAGGTAGTCACGGAACAGCTTCAGCAAATACCGGTCCCCAGTTTCCGCCCAAGAGTGGTCCATATTTAGCCTGTTCACAGATTTATTGGTATTAGAAATAGACTACAAATACAGTGAAACCTCCAAGAGCGACTATCCACCGTTCCCCAATAAATCGGTCGTAAATGGAGGTTGGTCGCTACTAGAGTACAAAGAAAAAGTGAATTAGCTAGAAAGAAGTTGAAATGTCATTTTACAACGTATTTTTAACCATTAAAATCTATTTATCATTACATTTATTTATTAATTCGCAACACAAAATTATATTAACTTAGTTTTGAACAAACTGTAGTACATATGTAAAAAAAAAAATACTACACAAACTTATTTTAACAAACTAGTATGTACTAATTAAACCTTTTTAAAGTAAGAAGAAATTTCTGAATTTCATTTTTTAATAGCAATAGTTGAAAGTCATTCGAAGGACGAAAGGGAAAAAATTGCACGCAGGTTGGAAAAAGATAATTTTTCATGAAATGGGATTTGAAACCGGTCATTTGGGGAATGAGATCTGGTCTCTCCCAGAGTGGCTTTTAACATTAAACACATAGGGGGGAAAATCGGTGCCGTAAAAAATTGGTCGTAAGTCGAGGTGGTCGTTTAATGGAGGTGGTCGGTCGTAGAGTTTTCACTGTACTATACTAATAATATATATAATAGATTTTTTCCCCCCATTATTACATGTAATAAAAAAGGCTGACGACCATTGTGTGGTTTTAGTTCATTTTATTGTAAGTTAGAAGAGTGCAGTTTTGTTCTATGGACTATTAAAGGTTAGCTTGAAAGTGCCACAAGTTAAACATAATTTTTAGAAACCCAATGACCAATCGGAGCGAGGATCAATAATATAATGGGAAAGGTGAAAAGGTTGCAGAAAGATATTTGCTTAGTCCGTGTTTATCGTGGGAATTGGATCTGTGTCGTTACATTGAGTGATCTTAATGAATTAACAAGGTAATATTAGAGAGATATTAAAGATGGCATTTAAATTATAAAATATAATATGTGGTTTGTCTAAATTTTTTGAGGGTTTTAGCCATTATGTCATACATTTCTTTTAATGTTAAATTCTGCCTAGGTCTATATGGCCCATCTAAGTTTCTGAAGTGCAAAATAGCTAGCATAAAGATGGACCCTCAGTTGACATCAAAACAAGCTCAATTTTCGACACCGAAGAAATGAAGGGCTTGTGAATGCACAGAATTGAAATTTGGTCATGGAAATCAGGCAAATTATCAACCTCACTAAAGGATTAAGTTGAATCACACTAAAACCAGGGTTCGTACTCTATCTATGATAGTGAAATTTAGGAGTTTCTAAGGAGTGCAGTCATGTAAATTCAGGAAGTATCACAAAATAAATTTGAATATGTTTGGTTATTATTGTACTGGTCTAGTGAGAATGAAGGAAACAAGGAGTGTAAACGTTGTGGAAAATGTGAGGCTTCGGTGTAAAAGCCAAACCCTTTTTTTGGGGAAAAAAAATTGCCTTTTTTGGCTATTTTTTAAATTTCTTTTGTTCTAATTTCATGACTTTTTCGACCGGCAGACATCCTGATAAAGTACGGGAGAAAACCGACTGAGAAAGGAGAAAAATGATTCATCTGGTCCATTTTTCAGGAGAGGGGGGAAAATATCAGAAGATGATACAAATTTCAGGAGTTATAAGGGTCCTTAAAAAAATGAAATTCAGGAGTTTTCCAGGAGGCGTACGAACCCTGTAAAACTATACGAGGGCTATTGGTGATGGCGTCATAATTTAGAACCACAGTCAAGTGACAAGCCAACAACTGATTCAACTTCTAAGAGCTACATTGTACACCATGTCAGAATTTTGGAGCATACTTAACATGCACTCACTCTACACAGGGTATTATTTGTTGGACTTTTTTGTCTTGTTTATAGGTCGGCAGTTATTTCGGCAATGCTTGGTTCCAAACTTGGTACGTTTTTCATGCAAGGCAACAGGGTTGTTATGTTTAAAACATTTTGTTTAAAACAATTGTTTTAAATATGTTTAAAACATAGTAATAAAAAACATGTTTAAAACAGTAATAAAAAACATGTTTAAAGCATAGTAATAAAAAACATGTTTAAAACATAGTAATAAAAAACATGTTAAAACAATTTTGAAAAAACGATTTATGCTAATTATCAATGTGGTACATAATTTTAGTTAATTAAAATAATACCAAACCTAAACTATTACATTATTAGTTTATAAATTCTTCTATTAGCTCATCTGATTTAATCAAAGGAAGACACCAAAGGAAGGTCGAAGGATTTCTTGTATTCTATGATTCTTCGACAAAGAAAGATGCAAGGCATATGCCTTAAATTATTGGGGATGGAAGTAAATATAGAAGACCAAAACGCAAAAAGAACATTTTTTTTTTAAAAAAACTCATACAACTTGTTCAATAAACAAAATTTAATTGTTTAAAAAAACATTTTTTTTAACAAAAACATGTTTAAAAAACATGTTTTTTTTTAAAAGTTTTTTTTCAACCCTGCAAGGCAAGGGGGACTGGGCTCTTCAGCACTAGAACGGCCACACTTCTTTTATTTAATAAAAGGCGGAACTAGAAGTAGCCTTAAAGTAAGTTAAATGAAGTCAACCAAGTACACTAAGAATATTAAACTTGAACCTACTCTGCTCGCTCTGTAATTGTGCCTAGCTTGAGCAGTAAGCGAAACAACCTCCCGTTTTGAACCTCCTGAAAATAATCAACTCATGAAGTTTACAAGAAAACAGGTATTGGATAAAATAAGTTATGTGTTTGATAACCGTGTGGGATTTGGCCATAGATATCATAGTCAAAGTATTAGATTGGCAGACCACGTGACCTCCAATGCTAACGACGGGACGCGCATGGAGACCAGAATAAGAGGGCAAATTGGCCAGTGTTGCCTAAACATTAAGGAGAAAAATACTAGGATAAATTACCGTTCTAAAATTACAAAAAAATACCATAAAAATACTAAAAAACATTTAACGATTTTTTTTAAAGTCACAAAAAAGATTCCAACATGCAGCTAGTATTTTTTAGGGTATTTTTTGTAATTTTAGAATAAAACGGTACTTTTTTCCGTAGTATTTTTTCCTTAATGTGGAGGCAACATTGGCCCATTTGCCCTTTTATTCTGGTGTCCATGCGCGTCCCGTCGTTGGCATTGGAGGCCACGTGATCTGCCAATCTAATACTTTAACTATGATATCTATGGCTGTATTAGAAATGGAATAATTTACATTATGATCCAGTAAAAGCATAGACTTGATTGGAAGTCAATCCAATATTTTCCAAACATGGATTTTGCACATCAGTTACATACCAAAACATATGCAAGAAACTGCTGGACAAAATTAATCAGAGGGCAGGACCCTTTGCTATCAATAGGATGAATTTTAAGGAAAAAGGACTAACATGGCAAAGCAATACTTCTGCAGAAGTTGTGATTCTAAAATTAATACATTAGCTCTATGGGACTGACAATCCCTCTTAATTTGTACAACAAAAAGTTTTTTCACAAGAGAAAAATAATTATAACAGCATCATTTAAGTTTTTATTTTGAGGATGGTTATTTCCTTTTTTTTCTCACTTTTATCTTTACAGTGGATATTTTTCACATTCTCAAAGTCAAATAATGAATTTTAAGATCGTTTGAATGGTTTAATTTATTTTACAATCCAAAAATTCACAATGAATACACACTAAAAACTCAGCTTTACTCTGAAGTCCTTAGAATAACTTATATGTTGTAGATATGTAGTAGGGTAACGAGTACAGTGATTGGCCCCCTCATTCATTATTGAAAATAATAAGATGTTAAACCCCAAAATGTTGTTGCCAACATGACATACGTTAATGGCGGGAATTTAAAAACCTTTGTCACACCTATTTTGGGCTTTAACATCTTGTTAATTTCAAAAATGAATGAGGGTGCCAATCACTGTACTCGTTACCCTATGTAGATATGTTGTGGAACAATAAATTAAATAAAGGTAAAAACTAATTTAAAATAATTTAAGGTCCACTTAAAACGTTTCTTTTAAATTAGCGTGACATATTAACTTCGTCATAGCAGGGGGATCCCTAATTGAGTCACTGTATTTTAGTGCTTTCTTTTATCCATAAAATCACTTTACAAAAGCCCATACAGGAATCAAAAAGTCAGACTAAAATTTGATGCTAATTTCATCGACCATAAAGCACATTTGAAATTTTGCTGCGTCAAATGAATGGCAACCCTACTTTAGCCAGTTCGTTCTCTATCACATCGCTCCTCATTTGAGCAGCATCCAGCTGGGTGTAGAAGCGGGCCCCAATCATGGGCATGATGTCGTTTATACTCCTCGGCCGCGTCTGGTGGAGGTACCTGAAGAAAGTTGGAGCTTATTAGATACATTAGTAGACAATACATAAAATATTCAGACATTAATAACACAGCTCTACAAAAAAAAGTTTTGTTTTGTTGCCCTGGATATCATCGCAAATTTTTACGTTTTCAAGTGCCCAGATTACGAATATATTCACGAGAGTTCTCAATGTGCTCGTATTTTCATGACACCATTTACATACCATTACCATTTTCATACCATTTTTTATTCACCATTACATATTAAGTTAGGTATGATAAAGCAATTTGAAAAAACGTTGAACAAGGACGGAGATTGTTTTAATTACATTTGCAGAAAATTTCCCAAGCTTAGTATGGAAAAATTGAAAGGTGGAATATTTGATGGTCCTCAAATTCGGCAATTGATCAATGATTGTGTGGTTGTATTGGTTTCATGAATTGTGTGCAGAAATGGACCCAAAATAATTTTCATATCTAGGGCAACAAAATCACTGTGGACCAGTGTAACAGTTATTATATTTTTACTTTACTAGGAGTTAAAACCATGACCGTGTAGGAAACTAAACTTTACTTTGAAGTCCTTAGGATAATTTGCTAAATATATTGTGGAACTAAAATATAAACCAAAGTAAAACCTTATTTTAAATAACGTCCCACTTAATACGTGTTTTGCTTTAATTGGCTTATTTCAGGTGACATATTTTCTTCCAGCTTTCATTCCTGCACTTCCACTGTTCCCACGTGACATTGATTTAAAAATCAAGGTTCCTGAAAACATTTATTTTCATTCAGAACTTTTTTTGCCATCAAGACCCGAAACAAGGAAAAAAAACATCAGCGTTGGAACTCATTTGATAACATTCATCTTCAACTCCGTAAAATATTAAGTCGAGTTGAATGAACTGCAGTCAAGTGATGAGCAGGCACCCAATGCAACTCTTCAGGGTGACATCGCAAGTCAGGACGCGCATATTTAACACACTCCTTCCACATGGGGTATTATTCAACAGACTTTTTGGTGACCTTTTATAGGTCAGCGGTTATTTTGTCAATGCCACGACTCGAATCTGGGACACAAGCGAGGCTGCACAGAATGACTGGTCTCCCCAGTCCCCAACAAATATCAACAAGTAGGTTTGTTACAGAATCTGTCACTTAACCCGCTTCCACACAACAGTTGTGTTTAACAGGTAAAAAGGCGACAACACACAGCATTGATATTCTATATATTAAACATTTACATGCTAAATTTGGCTTGTTTCATTTATTTTATTTCGAAAATTCAATAATTATTACTTATCGCTTGCAAAAATTAATTTATATTTCAAAGAATAAATATGTAATATACCTCGCTTTTAAATAGAATGAAACCATTTCATATCAACATACAAAGAATCTTGTAGTGAAATATATTTGACGTCATTTCAAACTGATTGATGTCGCAAAAATAAATTTATTAAAATTTATTAGTTAAAAGAATTAAAGTTTCTTGGGCGATTTTTGCGAATGGAAATGGGGATTTAATTCTAATAAAAATGGCTTCCTATGCTTTTTAAATGAGCATTAGATTTTGCAGTTTTTTAAATAATTGAAGTACTTTGAATTCTAATTCTTTCCTGAAATTTTCAATGTATTCTTACTTTGATGCGCTGAATTTTTTGACGTATCACACTTGTCCATAGCATTATTAATTTGTGCTATGAAAGTGGGTGACGTACTGAATGATTATAATACCTTCCACTTTTTACGTTGTAAACGTAGCGTGGAAGCTAAAACTAATCCGCAAGCGATTTTCATTGAGAATTTTTTTTATAAGTATATAACTAAGAAGAATTTGAAATAAAGCTAGGATAAAAAGGACCTATAAGGTTATGATATTTTATACAATTTCCATATCAAAGGGAATACATGTTGATAAAGTCTATATCAGTTTATCGTAGCAAAATAAATACCATTCCATAAACACTTTCACAGTAGAAAACTTACAATATCAGATTCCTCAGATCAGCTGAATAATTTCTTGCAACGAGCTCAAGGGAATTATTCAAATTGGTTCTCTTGACGGCACTCAGATTGTTACATGCCAGAGCTAAAACGATTTTGCCAAACGCCATCAAATCTTCTTGCTGGAAAAAATGACACAATTACTGTATGGAAAATTGAAACGAACAATACATTACAAGTCATTCATACATTGTTGTCTAAACCAGTGGTTCCCAACCTTTTCTGGACCATCGCCTCATATTTTAGATTGATCAACATCCATCGCCCCCTTTTAATTTTCATGTTATGTCTAATCATAAGTTGAGTTAAAGTGTAACTATAAAACAGTTTTATTACACTTACTACCGTTTATAAAAGCAACCACAAAAAAGCTTTATCCGGTCACTTTTAAATAAAATAGAAAAAACATAAAACACATATTTTTAAAGAACAAAAGTGAAATAATTTACTAAGATATTTTTACTGGTTTCTAGAAAATTTAAGAGAGTTGAATGTAAAAATTGGCTGGTTTGGTTATGGTTGGAGAATGGTTTTACTGTACAAAGGTACAACATTATTTTAATTTCCCCCCTTTGAATACTCATCGCCCCTTAAGTATTTTTTGCCCCCTTGATAACACAAATCGCCCACTTGGGGGCGATCGCCCCCAGGTTGGGATACGCTGGACTCTAAACAGTCTCGTCATACTGTGTGCAAAATGTAAAAATTTTAAAAACCACT
The DNA here is from genome assembly GCA_019343175.1 of Oedothorax gibbosus. Lineage (NCBI taxonomy): Eukaryota > Metazoa > Arthropoda > Arachnida > Araneae > Linyphiidae > Oedothorax > Oedothorax gibbosus. Next base: position 1,467,112 of record CM033276.1, read on the forward strand.
TTTTTGGAAAACTTTTCAGAATTCAAGAAACATGATATCATTGAAATGAACCATAGAAGATTATAGATCAGTAAAAACACAAATTTTAACACTTAAGAAGTATTTATTCTTACAAATATAACCACAATTGCCATATCATCAAGTAATTAAGAAAATTAAAACATTTCTAAAAATACTAAAATTTTTACAATGTTGCAGTACTGGTTCATAGAGAAGGTATACAATAAAAAATAAATTACATTCTGAAATAGGTTGTGCTTAGGTCAGGTTCGACCGATAGCTGTCCAGAAGTACCTTATTCTAATCTTTTCATGCTATGCTGGGTGGGGTGGGGGAAAATGGGGTATGTTAAAAATATACATTTTCCTACTATACATTTCAAAGTTTTTATACTTTTTTTCTTTGAAATATTATTTTTAGATGATCTCCTATTATTTTTATTTGGTCATTAGGAACTGGCAACACCATTCATTTATTCAGATTCTTGTTCTTAAGTAAACTATGTTTCAGCTGTTAGAATTCACTCCTAAAAACTTTATTCTTCTTATTTTATAAAACATGCTGTGCTCTTGAGCATTGTTTTACGCAATAACCACATTCTTGAAGAGTATTTCTGGAAAAATACCTAAGAAAAATTCCAATAATTCAATTTTTAATAATTATTTTTAGGTAGTGGGGTAAAGTGGAGGTATAGTTAGGCTTAGCTATGGCTGTAAGATGTAATGGAGTTTTGGCTCTGGAATGAACTTAAATTGGATTATATTGGAGGATAATTAAAAAAAAAACATTTTATGTAATTAAAATGCAAAGTGTTATTAAAAAACTTATTTAATACCATTTTTTGAAATTTAATATAATATATTAAGTTTACTAATGTACCTTTAAGAATATGCCCAGAAGAACACACGCCATGGTGTAATGTTTTTATTTGCAATAATTTTCCAAATGATACAAACTAGAAACTATCATGTAAAATACGTAACCAAATCAAAGCTGGGAAACTATTAATCATTTCCAGAAATAGACAATGAAGATTATTTTGTAAAGTTCAGTGCAATGCGGTAAAGTTTTACAGGGGCCTCAATTTAATAGAAGAGGACCATACTCTTTGGCTTAAATATTCTATCATTCTACTATTACAGTGAAACCCCGATTTTACGTTTCTCAAGGGACTGGGTAAAAAAAACGTAAAATACGGGAAAAACGTAAAATACGGGAAATAGTACATAGAATGCAAAAATCTCTTTTATCTTAGTATCGCGCCATTTATAGGTACATTCGCGGCACGAGCTTCTTTAAACCACTTTACTAAGATATCTTCCAGCTCATCGTACGGCCAACTAAGCCAAACCAGGATCCATGAGATAAAACCGGTTTCAGAAAACAGGAGCCTGTGGAATGGGAAAAATATTTCTTATTTTAGAACAATTTCTTTTTTTTACTTTCCAGGGAAAACGTAAAATGCGGGAAATTCCATAAATAACAAACTTACAATCCGGGTTAAATTAACATTACAGTATACGGAAAAAGCTGGAACCTGATGAAAAAAACGTAAAATGCGGGAAAAACGTAGATTCGGGGGACGTAAAATCGGGGTTTCACTGTATTATTATTATGTCTAAAAGTTAGCTTTTCTGAAGAGTAATATTAGGAATGATTATTCAATTTGCTCTTTATATTAATGATTTTTGATACCATTATTTTCTTAAATTTAAGCTATCCCCATTTCCCCCCCCCCCACCCTGGGGGAAAATGGAGGTATGAAACTAAGTTCTCTAAATTGCCGGATTTTAAAGCATATAGAGCAGGGGTTCCCAACCTTTTTGCACCTGTGTACCACTTGACTTTTTGAGAAATTTCGGCGTACCACCAGACCTAAATATTTTAGTAAACGTATAATATTAACTCTTCAAAAAGTGTTCAAAGGCTTTTTAAATTTGATTCCTGAGAATATTTAATGGTTATCTATTTGTTTATTTATAACATGCTTATAAAAAAAAAGGAGAAATTAAAAGATTAAAATAGTATTAATTTACAGTTTTATTTATTACCCATAGGTCTAAAACCATACAAATTAAAAATTAGTACAAACTCACCAAAAAATTAATCATCATACAAAATAGACTTTTATAGTCTTTAGTTCGAAACTTGTTGTTATTTGCCTGTGATTAAAATATCAAAATTAGGAGTGATGGAACTTATCTTCACTGTTATGTCCTCTTCAACACTTATTCTGCTTCTATATTTATTTTTTTGTGCACAAGAGTTCAGAAAATCCACTCTCACACAAGTAACTAGTAACAAATGGCATCAAATATAAGAGCTTGCCGGAATATCAAAGGGTAATCTGGTTTTACATCTGATTCAGAAGTTAATTAAAGATCCAAGAAGTTATTTAATAGCATCATGTTGCTCACATCACTCACGCGTACCACCTGAAATTTTCCCGCATACCACCGGTTGGGAACCACTGATATAGAGGGGAAAAAATTAAAATATCTATATATTTTAAATCTAAACAGTTCAAATATATATTATATAAAAAAAATCCATGAAAATAAGATAAAAAGTAGGTTTTTAATGAGATAATTTTAAAAATGCTTGATTTTACCCTGATTTCCCTGCACCTCCCCCTACTCAACTCCTCATAAGAGATTTGTTGAATAAGCATCGCACTAGGGCTACTTGACTCAAAGAATAACCATACATGCAGCTTCAACAGTAAGGCAACTGATCTCATTGAAACTCCAATTTTATGCTACGAGGCGGTGCTTGAAATTCCATTAAGTGATTGCTCAGGTATCGACCTCAATACCTGACCCAGGTTTTAAATTACAAAGGCTGGTCGCCAAAAACTGGAGTGTAGCTCTAGTACATTGTCAATTCAACAAAGCCATACCAAACTTCATAGAAGTTTCTTAGTCTTGTTTCTAAAGAAGAAACTCATCCAAAACTTTCGCAAAAAATGCTGGGTAAGCAACATCTCAAATAGCTTTTAAATGGTATTAATACAAATTCACAATCCAAAAATATTTACCTTTTCTTTTAAATGTTTGAAATCAGAATTTTTAGAAAATTTTAAAATAAGAAAGTATATTTTTAAGCCTGTATGATCAAAATGAGGTGTTTACCTGAAAATGTGAAGCTACTTGCTTAGGGTTGGGCTGATTCGGATCATAGGTTAGTACATCGAATATACCACAACAGTTAAGCCTTAGCCTGGAGGAATGCAAAATAGTTAGAACAAATAAACATACAGCAAAATTACACAACCCTATGTTATTGAAGTTGTTATAACCAGAATAAAATTCTACGAGACTTAATAAATATGGTCTTAAACCTGAAGAATGTATTGTTAGCAACAATTAAAAAAAATTCTAACATTCTACATTTTCAGAACTTTAAGTGTTTTAAAGTCAAAATACATTACAACAGTGATTTACATTTTAATAAGTTTAGTGACAGGGTGGAAACAAAATCCTAGAAAAATTTTTTTCCTGATTTTACCCATTACCTAGAAAATACATACAATTAAATTCAATACAGAAAATTTAATCCAGACATCGCAAGACTTACTATTTTATGGATTATGGGTTAACCTACCTAACTTTTCCGAAAATCTGAATAAGTTTAGAGGAACCATGTGATCAGAGAATCATGTTATACCATGATTCGTGAGAGATATTTATCCTTCCTCCAAGATTGGTCCTTCAGGCAAATCAGACTAGCCAGAATATTTTCTTTTGATCGAGTGTCCGTTAGTAGTGATCACAAGTACAACCTAAACCTGCTGTTTAAGTAATCCAAAATGGAAAAAATTCCCTGACATTTTGCGAAATTTGAAAAATTCCATAAGAATTCCCTGCTATTTCCAGAATTAAAAAGTTCCCTGAGAATTCCCCGATTTCCAGGTTCTGTTACTACCCTGAGTGATCTAAGGATATTTACAAGCTGTAATAATTACTTTAAAAAACCTTAACAAATTTTATTTAAAAAGTTAAACAAAAATATTATACTGTGCTATTCATTGCATACCTATTTAAAAAAATTGAAGCAGAACAAAGCAAGTTATGATACAGCACTGTGTTAAAAAATCTGCACAACACGAAAGAAAGCCATGTGTAGATTTTCAGAGTTGTCAGAATTTAGATCAAAACAAAATCATTGATATTTTCTATGAAAAAAGCCAAAATAAATGCAATGATAAAGTCAATGATAATGCAGAACTAAAAAACTAAACTTAGAAAACTAAACTTTACTTTGAAGTCCTTAGGATAGTTTGCTAAATATATTGTGGAACTAAAATATAAACCAAAGTAAAACCTTATTTTAAATAACGTCCCACTTAATACGTGTTTTGCTTTAATTGGCTTATTTCAGGTGACATATTTTCTTCCAGCTTTCATTCCTGCACTTCCACTGTTCCCACGTGACATTGATTTAAAAATCAAGGTCCCTGAAAACATTTATTTTCATTCAGAACTTTTTTTGCAAAGGGTTTTCCCAAGGGTGTGACAAAATAAAAAAAATTGAAGATAACTAGCAGGGGTAAAGTGAGAAATTAAGATATCGCAATTTTACGGCATAGCTTTCTTTTAAAAGTTTCACATGGTTCATAAAATTATTGAGAAGAAAAAAAAATGCAAGTATTTTTCTAGAAAAAATTCCAGGAATAGAAATTGCTGAAATTGTAAAATCGGAATAGATTGAGCGTTATAGCCGAACCTCAATTCTTTTTGTTGAAACTAATCCCTGTATAAAATCCGAAACCCCAGCATAGTAGAAAAGTCACGAATTTCCCTGACTTTTCCATATCATGGTTCTGCCGCCACCTTGCATGACGTCACAAAGTCTCGAGATCTTGTCCGATCTCCATGAAAAGTGCATTGCTGATGCTAAAGTGATTTAAAATATAGTTTTTTTTTAAACATTTAAAATAGTCTAAAATAAACCCAGAGTTCCGGGTGAAGAATATTAAAAAAACCCGGAATTCCGGGGTACCCCCTGAAGAGTTTCGCCCCTGAAATAAACATGTGGAGCAGACCTTGATTTTCCGGTGACAAGAATCTTGGATGGGTCGAATGCCCTGCAGGCCAGCCCTGCGGCGTGGATGCTCCTAAGGACCGAGCTGAGCTGCACAATGTAGCCCCAGATCAAGCTCTCTGGGAGCAGGCCCGCATGCTGACGAAGGCTGTTCACACCTGCAATACATTCAAATATCAACTGCAGTCGAACCTCGTTAATGCGAAGGGAACACTGAAACATTTCGTGTTAACCGAATTTCATGCTAACCGCCATGATCTTTTTTTTTACATTGAACCAATGAATAGTTTTTTAAAAAAAATAACATCTAAAAATTATTCTAATTTTACAATGTAATACAGTGCATAGTTAATGCGTGTGAACCTTGTTAATGCGAACTCGAAGGGAACACTGAAACATTTCGTGTTAACCGAATTTCATGCTAACCGTCATGATTTTTTTTTTACATTGAACCAATGAATAGTTTTTTTTAAAAAAATAACATGTAAAAATTATTCTAATTTTACAATGTAATACACTGCATAGAATTAGTAATTCAATTAATAAAGTTCATTTGGATTAGTACATAAACTATAAAAAATTAAGGAAATAAGCACATTCTTTCACTAAGCTCTTTAATTGTAATATGCCAGCCCCCAGTGGTGAATAGGGGGATGCTTTGCAGTTCCGAACTGTTTAGAACAAACTGGGGTTTTTTTTGCATTACCAAACTGCAAAACATACAATTTCCAAAAAAAATGTTTGCGTTTATTATGTAGAATCAACTTATTAAAATTCAAGTTATTTTTGTAAAATTTTATTAATTTTATGCACAGTCAAATTTCATTAATAATATTATTCCAGCTCGCCAACTGATGGTATTGTTGCTTAAGCTTTGGATATCACAACTAAAATGTGCAGAACAAAGGCTCTCTGCTAATTGAAAGGAAAACAAAGAAACTATACCAAATGGATTTATTATTAAATTAGTTTGTTCTAAAATTGGTTTAGAAGGTAGATTTTAAAAAAATAGTTTTAGAAAATTCAATAAGCAGTACTTTACAATTTTCAATCCAGAAAAATTGTCTTAATAGAACTAATTGAAAGGTAAATTTTTGTTCTAAATAACTAGGAATAGTCTTTTATCTATCACTGTGCACAAGTCATTTTAAAACACTATAGACATTAAATTATAGTTCTTAGATATACTTGTAACAAAAATATTATTGAAAAAAACTTATTAAACTCTTAACTATGTCAGTTTTATTCACTGCCTGACAATCACTTTTTCCTCATTAAAGTAATAAAATATACCAAATATAGCAACAACAAAAAACATTACCTATATCTGTAATCCATTAAATATTCAGGGAAGCATGAAAACAGTTAAAAAATAACAACAGTGTTAGAACAAAATTGATTCAGTAGATGGATAAGTTTAAGAGGAACTGTCAGTCCCAAAGAGCTAATGCATTAGTTTTACAATCACAGCTTCCACAGACGTATTGCTTTACCCTGTTAGCCTTTTTTCCATAGGTATGGGAATCAACATAACATAAAAATGAAACAAATTTGAAACAAAAATTTTATCTAGTTGTTTAATTATATATTTTCGAAGTTTCAAAATGCCAAAAATTACAGCAGATGGCAACACTATTTTAAAACTTTATCAATTAATAATAAAATAACCGGATGTTATTTTCTTTTCGATTTTGTTTTAAATTGATGTTATGATGATTCCCATTCCTGGTGAAAATTGAATAACATGGCAAAGCAATTTTTGTGTGTGCAAAAGTTGTGATTTCAAAACTAATGCATTAGCTCTATGGGACTGACAGTCCCTCTTAAATAAAAAGAATTGAATAGGCAGTGCTTTACAATTTTCACTCCAGAAAAATAGTTTGAATAAAATAGGGAGAAAATACACTTTGCCCTCATTCTAATTTTATAAAGGTCTTTTTTCTATCACTTGCACATTTATAGTTCAATTTTAAGTGGGCAAGTCTTCCTTAAAACACTAGACCAGTGGTTCCCAACCTTTTGTGGACCATCGCCCCTTTCTTTAGTTTGACTAACACCTATCGCCCCCTTTTAGTTTTCATGTTATGTATAATTATAATTTGAATTAAATTATAACTAATAGACCAGTTTTATAATTTTAAACACTTACTACCATATATATAAACAACCAAAGCAGCTTTATCCGGTCACTCTTAAATAAAATATAAAAAATATAATGTATATATTTAAAAATTTTTTAAAGAACAAAAGTGAAATAATTAACTAATATCTTTAAACTGGATTCTTAAAAAATTAAGAGAGTTGACAGTAAAAATTTAAAAAAAAATGAATGTTTGAAAACTTTTTTATTGTTTTGTCTTACTATTTCAATGGCTGCCTTGTGCTTGGTGCATTTTAGTTAAAGCTTGAATATCCGGCCTTATATTTGTCAAGTTCAGTCGCAAGTCTCCTTTAAGACAAATGTCCAACTTATTTCTTTGTTTAGTAAGGAGCTTAGTGAAGAACAGCGGCCGATTGAGAAGGGTTTTACAGTACTGCTGTACAGTATTATTTTAATTCCCCCCCTTTGAATACTCATCGCCCCCCAACTATTTATTGCCCCCTTGATAGCATAAACCGCCCACTTGGGGGCGATCGCCCCCAGGTTGGGAACCACTGCACTCAGTGTTTCCACTTTGAGGGATTTTATCCCTTTTAGGATATTTGCCTCTTGAGATGAAAAAGGATGAGGATATTAAGGGTATCAGGTTTGAAAAGAAAAATGAGTCAAACTAGGGATATTAAAAAAAATGCACTTTGTTCAAAAAAATGGTTAGTTTTTAAAACAAACTGAAGTGCAAGGTTTCTTGCGCAAAGATTTGGGATTCTAGATGCATAAATACTTTTTGTGGTTATATGGCATTTTCTGGCGAAATGCAGTGTTGGTAGGTGACGCTGGTGTTGCGCGCATGGGAATTTTTTTTGGGGGGGGGAGTGTTATTTTTTCGTCATTTCATAGAGTTTGTTTGTTGCTAGTAGGTTTTGCTATTGAACTTTATTATTATGGAGGGTGCGCATTGGAATTAAAAGAATTTTTGAGAGCGTGACATCATAAGAAATATTCCCATTGGCGTAAATAATTCAAAAGAAGAATACGAGGAAAAAGGTTGCTAATTTGGCGGCAGAGGGATAAAAAGGGATTTTTTGGTTCCTTGGAAGGGATTTTTAATTTTTTTGAGTGGAAACACTGACTGCACTAGACATACCAAACATTGCAACAACAAAAAAAATATTACCTATGTCTTCTAATCCAATAAACAAATAAGGGAGCATGAAAATAATTTAAGAACAATCAATCAATAGACACAATTTGTATGAATAGTAATATAGTCAATGTTATTTAAGAGGGACTGTCAGTCCCATAGAGCTAATGCATTAGTTTTGAAATCATAATTTCTTCAAAAGAATTGCTTTGCCATGTTGTCCCATTTTCACTAGGAATGGGAATCGTCATAACATCGATTTAAAACAAAATTGAAAAGAAAATAACATCCGGTTATTTAATTATTAATTGATAAAATTTTAAAATAGTGTCGCCATCTGCTGAAATTTGTGGCATTTTAAAACTAAAAAATAATTAATTAAATAACTAGATAACAGTTTCGTTTCAAAATTTGTTTCATTTCAATGTTATGTTGATTCCCGTACCAGGGGAAAAAGGGCTAACATGGCAAAGCAATACTTCTGCGGAAGTTGTGATTAGAAAACTAATGCATTAGCTCTATGGGACTGACAATCCCTCTTAAATAAATATGCTATCGCAGGAGACAAATGTTAGACATTTCAAAACATCCACCACTACATAAAAGTAAAACAACCTAAAATGGTTTGGTTATAAACAGTTCAGTGGTCAGCAACTTTATTTTCATCGAAAGGGATAAAACATCGAAATTTATTTTGAATTCAGGGGCATACCATTTTTTAATAATAATATATTTTTTCATGGGAATTTGTATTTATCAAACAATTGTCTGTACTTGGCTGACAATTTATTAAGATTTTTATTTTAATGTTGTTCCCCAATTTTCAAAAATTCTACCACATATTGGAATTATTTTTTAGACTCGTCCTCTCATGTTATCCTGGAAGGTGAGTGTTCCATTTACTCCCCCTTAATTAGATTTGATCCCAAAAATTACACATTATGAATTTTCAATACAAAAGTTAAATATCTAGACTTACTAGAGTTTGGTTAAGAATGACTAACGACTTTTAAAAAACATAAAACTGTGAACCATACATTTAAAAAGTATACTGACAAAATCTAGCCATTTCATATGATCTTAGTTTGAAGGTTTATGAAATACCAATATCTGCAATCCCATGCAAAAATATCAATGAAATTTTTTTGATTGAAATTTCATGGTTGGAAGTTTAAATATTCACTCCACAACTTTGTGCACGACACAGGCAACATTGATTCTTGGCGCAATTAGTAAGGTAGGTAAGGTAATCGTTTTCCGGTTGCCTATTTCTAGCCTCCTTCAGGAGCTTTAACACAGCCAACAACGCCTCGTAATTTAGAACCCTGGTCAAGTGACGAAGTCGACACCTGAGCGGGCACCCAACGGAACTTCGAGCGACATTCGTACGCTAACGCCGTCGGGACTTTGGACTCCACAGATTTAACGAGCACGTCTGTCCCTGTGTACTCGGGCCCATCCGTGATGAAGGATTTTCTACTATTTCCAGCACATATCCGATTTATAGGATGACTGGCAGTAAGTGGGATACGAACCCCCGCACTCCTGAGAAGGTTGAACCTCTAGGCTGATGCCTTAACCACTCGGCCACGGACGGGCCGGCGCAATTAGTCTTATTACGTAAAAAAATGACACGCTTTGCAGAACGGAGATCATGCTTCATCAGAATTGCACACACATGTTGTCTTCCCGTTTGTATCCTTAGGTACTTTAAATTTTTGCCATTTTTTATTGTGCTGAGGCAGTGGTGACCGGTGTTGTAGATGAATAAATGTGGAATGATCAGAAGGTTTTTCTAAGACATTTAATATACCTAACCACAGCACAAACTACATATAACAATCAATAACAAGTAAATATGGTTCAGAACATCACAGGTTCTTTTAGCTTGAAAGTAGGAGCAAAAGTGATGTCTTGTTCGTTTCAAATCTCACTGGGAATGAAATTGTCCCGCCTTTATGATGCAGGGATTGGTTAAAAGAATACATAAGAATTTATACTATTGGGTGAGAAATTTGATTAACAGAACTTTAGTTTTAGTTCGTAATTTTACAGGATTCGGGTGCAAAGATAAGTACCGTGTGCAAAAGTTTTACTTTCCAAAATGGGGTGCAGAAACAAAGAAAGTTAATAGAAATTAAATTAAATAAGATTCATTACAGTGCCAAAGGCCACACAAAACCACATATCTTCTGTTCTTACCTGTTTTGGGAGGCATACAGGACAGAAGTCCGTCCACCTCGGAACAGTAAGTCGGGAGGTACCCATTCACGGCAGGGGTGGTGGGGGACTGGTTGAAGTAGAGATTCATCAGGGTGTCCGCACCAGGGTGGTAGTCGTGAACAAACACCATGGCTGCAAATTAAGGCGCATCAATACGCTATATGTACAAGATGAATTTAAAGAGAGATGGCCGGCCTCCAAAGTCCTCATGTGGACTAAAGTAATGGAAGTCAACTCCTATGAAAGTTCTGCTTTTACAGCATGTTTATTATAAAAGGGTAGAGAGAGATATTTTTTAGTGAATTTTAATGCAATTTAAACTGTTGTTATATTAAAGGTATATAATTATCTATAAAATATATATATATAAAAGGCAAAATCCTGACTGACTCATGCATCAACGCCCAGCCCAAACTACTGAAGGTACAGCTAACACATTTTAAGAGTATATTCTTTTTGTAATAAAGGCGTCATTTAAGAAGCAATTTTTCGAAATTCGAATCCCAATGGGCGTAGGAATGCAAAACGTGAGCCGATTTCTCCATAGGAATAGCGCATTGTCAGATTAGAATTTATACTTATTTCAATTTAAAAGAAATGTCCACACGTTCAGCATGAACGAAAATTAAGTATAAACACATAAGAGCATGCGAGTTCAATTTGGAGGATTGTTATTTGAATATCATTATTTTATTTATTGAATTTAAATATTTTGATTTTTTTGTTACCGAATTTAATTTAAATGACGTTTACAAATGGTAAGAAATGAAGATATTTTTACGTCTCATGACAGTAAAGGCAATAACTATTCTAGATCTGATGAATACTTCTAAGAATTTATTAGAAACTAATTATTAAATTGGCTTGCAGACTCGTGACACCAATACTTCAATAATTTGTAATTCAAAGCTTAGCTTTTTTTTTAATTAGCTTGCACTTTCATGCCATATTCCTCCTGCTTCCCAAAGAAAATACATCCACCGAGACATTTCAAAAAACTACAAAGAAAACCTAACAAATAAATCTAAAGACAAAAAGTGGAACAACATTCAAAACTGTTGGAAGACCTTTAGTAAAAGACCACGAAAAGAGTCAGTTGCCTACTTCAGACTGACAACAGGACATGACTGACTTGGGGAACACCTAAATAGAATAGGTATTCTACCCACCAACATTTGTACAATTTGCAATAGCGCACCTATGAACGACTTCTGAACACCATTCTCAATTGTATTTCAGGACTAGAACACCGAGCCCCAAAACAAGGTGATATTTTTAGACTATATTGGACAGGCAAGATGCTGCTTGGATTGATAGAGAAAATTGTCATGCCCCCTTTCACACTGTTACCCTTGGAACTCTATAGAATGTGTATTGTCTAATTTGTTACATTGCATAGGGACCTTGTTGACACTTCTCAATTGTTTAGATGGGGCCAAGCAGGTATATTTTTGAGTAATTTCAAGAGCGCTTACGATTTGCAAGAAAATTATCCCTTCACTTTACCTCGAAACTCTTGATGTTGTTTAATGCTTGTTCGCGTGATGTTTACGCATTGTTTCGACGATGAGATCTCTATATTTCTTGGTGTAATTTCCCAAATAAAGCCATAAGTTACAACAACTTTCATGCCAAGTATATGTAAGTAAAATCCATTCAAATTTAAAACAACTACAAAAACTTAAGTTGATATAATTTTATAGTATATCATCCCCAACTATATAAACAATTATTTCATGAAAAGTAGGGACTGTACTTACAGTTATCACCAAATGCTTTGGTAGTGAAGACCTCTCTAAGATGAACAAGATTGGAGTGCTGCAGCTTTTTCCAAGCTTCCACAATCGAAACACATTTGGAACTGGACACCCTAAAGCCTGGAAAAGTTGGAATAAATCAAGATCTTCCAGCTCATTTTTAGACTTCAAACTAGAATTCTTTACCATCTTCCTATCATTTTTTAAAATAAAGACATAAACATATTTAGAATTTTTCTTCTTCATACAGCAGGGCTCGAAATTAACTTTTTATGCCAGGTGCACAAGTGCACCCAAGTCTTGTAAATTAGGTGCACTAAATAATAGTTAGGTGCACAAATATAAATATTATGTGCACACATATAATATGAATAACAAGTTTAAAAAAAACTTTTCTTCATACAAACTGACTAAATGCAGGGTTTCCGCGCATATGAAAAGTCATGAATTTGGACATGTAAGTTTTGTCATGAAAAGTCATGAATTTAGCAAAAAACGATCAAAAGTCATGAAAATCGTTGTATTCGAATCGCTGTAGTTTCGCAACGTTCGGATCGCCGTAGTTACGCGACTTTCGGATCGCCGTAGTTTCGCGACTTTCGGATCGCCGGAGTTTCGCGACTTTCGGATCCCCGGAGTTCTGCGACTTTCGGATCCCCGGAGTTCCGCGACTTACGGATCGCCGTAATTTCGCTACTTTCAGATCACCGTAATTTCGCTACTTTCAGATCACCGTAATTTCGCTACTTTCAGATCACCGTAATTTCGCTACTTTCGGATCACCGGAGTTTCACGACTTTCGGATCGCCGTAATTTCGTGACTTTCGTATCACTGTAGTTTCGCGACTTTCGGATCACCGGAGTTCCGAGACTTTCGGAACTTGGGTGCACAACGTGC